>SRPU01000240.1:0-25533 GCA_018360185.1 Claviceps lovelessii
TTCATCAAAAAAAAAAAAAAAAAAAAAAAAAAAACATTCTCAATTCCGTAGAGGCATTGCCTAGCAGACAGACTCTTTTTGCGCCCTCCCCCGTTATCCCCTCTGTCCGGTCATGGGGCCGTGCAGTCCTGCATTGCGATACGTTGTCAACATGTTCTGCTCGTCGCTCGATTTTGCTGAAACTCGCCGATTGGATTTTGTTGTACCGACGACAGAAATGTACAAATATATATATTTCCCTTTTTTTTTTTTTTTTTTTTTTTTTTTTTAAACTCATTTACTCATTTTGCTGTACATGAAGATTAAATGTACGCACAGATTGTTGTTGAAAAACATTGAGTGTGCTTTTTTCTTGGACTCCTATTACTGTTACTCTTTTTCCTTATGAATAACGATGAAATGTATGCGCAGATTGTTATTTAAAAAAAATATACTATACTTTCTTTTATAACTCATATCAATGTCCTATTTGTTTCTTATAAATAAAGATAAAAATGTACAAGCAGGTTTGTTTAACAAAAAAATAGTATACTTTTCTTCATAAGAACAAATCAAATGCGTTAATTTACTCTTTTTTTTTCTTATAAATAGAAGTAAAATACATACATAGATTTATTCAAACAAAATGGTGGCCGTACTTTTTCACACTCATGTTTCTTCTTAATCAAGATAGAATGTACACATATAAATATAGCTTCATAAAATAAAAATCCATTTCTATCATTCTTTTTTTGCCATTCCCCTTTAGTCTCTCCTTCTTTCCCTCCTCCTTTACCAACCTCCCCAGCATGAAACCGTTCCCACGAAACACTTCACGCATATCCCCCCCCCAATAAAAATTAAAAAAAAAAAAAAATACATAAAAAAGTTATATAATTAACTGCACAAGTACATGACCTTTAGTCAAGGTTAAGAATCGTTTCACAGTAAGTATACATGAATAATACATCTCTATTGCACATATTGCTGCCCGAGCCCGTCCGTAGTCGTGGCCAGGATGCTCCGTGTTGAGGCAACGCGTACACATGTACATCGGGTTGGACAGTACTGGCCAGCTACCAGAGCAGGTGTGCAATGCGAATGTAGGGTGAAGGTCCGTCTCTTCAATTTGTCTTCAAGTCTCTCCGTTGGATTCGAATGACATGCCAAGCTGGCATACAATGCCCATGTTATCGCGTACGCAGCACCACGCGGCCGTCGTCAACAGACAACACCACAATGTTTAAAATACCAAATCACTATTCGGCTTCAGCCGTTCCAAGTCTTGCCGACTCAACGTACCTACAGTTGAGCCTCGCCAGCACCATTACGGCATACCGCGTACTTGTACACATTTTACACTCTCGCAGACGCCTCCCGGAAAGAAAAAGAAAAAGAAAAAACCAGTCCTGCCTTCATTCCTCCTGCTTTTGTCTATCCGTGAGGTCTGTATTAACCACGAGATTGTCCCGGTCTCTCATGTGCACCACGACAGTCAGTGCCTCGATGCCCAACTCATCTGCAACATTGCCTTCATAACGAGAAGGAGCCTCGTTTTCCCTCCACTCACGCCCTCTCTCGCAGACTGCCAGCAGATCCTCGCTCATGAGAATCTCGTCCCGTAGTCTCAAATACCGGCTTCTCCAGCTACACAACTGAGAGCATCTAGCTGTTGCCGTCGTCTCGCCAGCCGATTTGATCGAAGCAGGAGTGGTGGCACTTGGCCTTGGAGAACGAGGCACTTTTTTCGCTTCGCCACCAATGATCTGATCCTTTTCAAGGTCGTCTTGTACTTTCTTCCAAGCCAGCGAGCTCTCAATGGCCCGGATACTCAATCGCGGCTCTGAGAATGGATCATCAACGTTAGAATTGTTATCCTCAACAGATCGCTCGAACGAGTTGCTCCTGCGGCTGCAAGCTTCAGGAGTATCAATGAGCGACGCCAGCCTTCTTGGCTCCGTCAGGTCGCATGACTCACACACCACATTCATCTGTGGCGGATTTGCCGCATTTTCTGCTGGTTTGGCGAGCTTTCGCCGCCAATCTGATATGGGAGTTGTTTCTGGTATAATCTTAGACGGTGCACAGCGTGGCGTGCCTTCACATTCACGACGGCCTTCCCCTTTGTTTCGAGGGCTTATGGGGCTATCAATCTTTTCTCCCGGTCGGTGCAGGCAACCTACGGAGTCTGAAACTCTGCGAAGTGGTTGTCGAGACCACGGAACTACAGGCTGACTGAGAGGCTGCTCATCTCGTCGAGGAGCTTCAACTTTTCTGAGAAGAGGCCAGGGTTCGGGAGTTGGATGAGGAGTTTGCGGCTTGGAACAAAGATATGTATCCTGTCTGTGTCGCCTGTACCCGGTCAGGCTGGGCAAGTCGTTTCCAGCGCTCATTGCCACAGGCAAACCATCTATAGAGCGCTCGTGCAGGGCCTCATGAGGACTTGTGCCAGACACTAAGTCAGTGTCGAGCGCGTTCTTGCCCGGGGAGCCCTTGCTGCCACCGCTATTGACGACAACGTCTGCATTCTTCGGCCGGAGAGTCAATGGTTGTGGCCGCAGTGCACTTTCCTGGTTTGGGGGCTCTTCCGTATCTGCTGGTCGCTCTGTTGCTTTAATACTGCTGGAGCTTGACGTCCCGGGCAGTGGACGTGATTTTGGCCCGCGGCAGTCAAGAGGTGCCAGGTTAGCCAAATGGCTAAATCCAACCTCCTTTACTTTTCCATCTTCTGCTGCAGCATCTTGGAGAATACGACCAGGTTCGGTAACGAGTTTCCGTTCGCCGTCATTGACGGTGTTGGCATCATCGCTCACTTGACTTGGTAGGCGAGAGCCTCGTGGCAGTCTTGTAGGAGTTTCCTCTGCAGCAGTCGTGACCGAAGTGTGTGTCATGGAGTCTCGACTTCGAGCCCGATACCCAAAACCTGTGTCAGTGTGGCCCAGCATATTCTGCGACTTGTGAAACTCTTCAGCATGACGACAGAGCTTGCCAATTTTGTTCTGAAGTGTGTCATCTTTCCAACCCTTGTCCGCTCGAAATCTGTCCGTGGTCATTGGCCTCGTCTGGCCGGTACAGCAAAGGCTGTGTCTCTCGATATCTTGCACAGTGTCGTCTTGTTTGGGTTCCTGCCGATTTTCCCGCTTGTGGATGGCCACATTCGGAGGAGTTTTATCCAAGAACCGCCGTGAAACGCAACCGGAGAGTCGTCTCGGTCGGCTGGCAAAGCTTTCCGTTTTTGCCTTGTTGGGGGCCGACATCGTGCCGTTTGCGTATCGATCGGCCAAAAAGAATGGATTGCCTGTGACAGGGCCTCGGGTCGGTGTTTTCGGTATGGCCTTAGCAGTGGTAGTTGGTGACGTAGTAGCGGCCCCCTCCTCCGTTTTGGTATCAGGTTCTTGAATCGATTTCGTTGTTCCGAGGACCTGTCTCGAATTATCGTCTGGCCAAGTGGCTGCATCTCTCTTCTTTAATCGTTCAGAAGCACATTTGTAGCAATAGTCATGTCCGCATATACCACAATGCTGTTCATACGGAAGAGCCTCGCCACAAGAATGACACAGCTGTGTCCCTTTATCTTGACTATTTCGAGATCGTCTATCCCTTTTCACCGTCAATCCCAGAGGGCATAACGTGGGGTCTTCTTGATTCTCTTCGACAAACTGTGCAGTTGCTTTGTCTTTAAAGTCCCGGTCTCCAGCTGGCGATGGAGGCGCTCTATAGTAAACGTTAACAAAAAAAAACAATCCACACAGCTAGGTGACTTGAAACAAACTGGTCTAACATGGCTTCTGAGAACGCGTCCCGTCCCGAGCCCACGCTCTGCTCCCGCGATGAGCCTTGTATCGAGTCCAGGCAACTACCCTTCGCCAAGGCCCGGCCAATGAACGTGTGCTCCAGTGGCAACGTGGTAGTGCCTTGACCTAGAATATTGCGAGAAGCTGGAGTGGCGAAACGTGCATCAACTCGACGGCCCCATCCCACCTTTCCATCGTCATCCATGTCGAGGGCTGACTGTTTTTGCGACGACTGCTGGCCTGTTGCGATGACCATCAGGAGCTGTTGTACACGAACGTTTGGAAAATACAGAAGGAACAGATGTCTTGAGACTGGGCGTATGTTTTCTGTAGGGCTCGACGGTGCGGCATTGGTAAGATAAATTCTATAGTTAGGCAATATGTCGTTACAATCCGCAAAGCACCATAAACATAGAACGTGTGGACGAAAGAAATAAGAAACATAAAGTTTTTTCCACCTCTTTGGCAGCTACTAATTTCCGCCCCTCAAAGAACGGATGCAGACCTCCGTCTGCTACTGCTCTGATTGAAGGGCTCGTCTCGGCACCGGAAGGAAAGAGCAAGTTGAGCCGATAACTGGGGCCAGTGACTGCCTTCTCGAGCAGTAAGCGCGATGCTCACATGAAATGAATCGTAAAAGCATCAAGACACAACACAATCCACACAAAGGAGATATAATTTATAGATGGACCGCACCACGGCTGGTATAAACTGTACGGGTTCGGCGCTAATAGTGGTAAAAAGATGATGTACATAAAGTTAAGACACCAATAACTCCGTCTATTTCACATGGGCAGAGAGAGTCTCGAGAACCTTTCACAAATAGTTAGCAAAAGGGTGGTAGCACACGCTTGCAGGCCCGGCGAAGACATACCTCCAACTCAATTTTTGCCTCGGCGATGTCCTGCTCACTCCCGCCGCCATTGGCAACCTTCTGGGCCTCGGCAATTCCAGCTCGAATGGCGTCGGCGCTGAAATCCTCAATGGGATATCCTTCGGGCGAATTGATGCTCAAGGTCGAGTTGGGCTGGACGGTAGCGAATCCACCGGCAACTGTCATGATCGGTTAGTCAGAAGCCTCTGCCATGTCTCTCAGTGCGCTCATGAAGTTTGCGCGGAAACCAAAGAAAAGAAATTGATGGTAAAGGATTTGGGTGGCCGTCGGGTTGTCCTGGGGAGTCGAGATGACGTACGAAACCACTGCTTGGCACTACCGCTCTCCTCAACAACCTCGACGATGCCAGGCTTGAGCTGCTCGATAGAAGGAACGTGGTTGGCCAAGACACCCATCTCACCAGACTCGGCTGGGATGTTAACCTGGACCACATCCTGAGACTTGTAAATGGACTATACAGATGCGCCAATTAGCTCCGGTCCTTATCGATTCGCGCACGACGCACAGGAAGATCAATTGCGTTCGAGAGCGAGATGGATTCGTCTCCAACAGCTCGGTTTTCGCTCGAGAAACTCATACCTGATGAGGCAGGGACATGGAAAGCTTGATCTAAATCAGAGGGCGGTTAGTCATGCCTCACGGCTCCAAAGGGGAAGGGGTTTCACGGATGGGAATTCTACCTTGTCAGGAACGGCCTCAGCGTACGTTCTCCGCTGAGCAACAGCACGCAGGGCTGCTGGGCGAGCTCGAACAGCCGCACGGGCGACGCGGAAGGTGTTCATGATGGGCTGAGAGACTTGATGGATATGTTGCGCGAACGTAAGCTCGTTGACGACGATTCTTGTCGGATACCAGGCAGTAGGTCGGCGAGCAGGAAAATCCGACCTTTGAATGATCACGTGATACTCGGCGTGACGGGCGGCTTTTTTTCTATGGAAGGGAGAAAAAAACGGGTTTGCAACTGTCATCGCCTACCCTGTACGGTCGGATTTCTGTGTGAATGAAATCGATACTTCAACAACCCGACTACACATCGTCATCATGAATAGCTTACAACTGAATCGTTGAGCATCCATCGCTTTTCTTGCAATGACCGTGCAACACATTTGTTCTGCGTGCGAATCTCTTGAAGGGAGACGTCACCAAATGTCGCGAAAACCTTGACGGGACAATTCAAATGCTGTCTGGTCCATATCCTTCATGCTGGGTTCTCATCTCCAACACCATGTGACGACGGTCCAGTTCAACAGCGCTCTCACCATCAACCCGTTGATCCCGCGTGGATCTCTCTGCACACAGTCCGATGACGCACCCACGACAGAATCCGGTCAATCACTTGTTTCATCGCCCAGGACAGATACGATCCTTACCCCAGTCACTGCATACGTATCTACCAACTACGAAACAAGAAGCCAGCCTCGAACGCAGATCTACCAGCGTCTCCTCGCCGAAGAGGGCATACTTTTTTTTTTTTTTTTTTTTGCTCTCCTGCCAATTCCATCGTATTGCCAGTTGAGTGCACAAGCGGGACGATCAAATTCCACAGTCTAATCCAGGGCTGACGTGGACAGACGATCGATTCCACTTACGCTCGCCGAAAAAGCGAGGAGTTGATTGATCAACATCAAAACATGGTCATATTGTGCTTTAAGAATCCCACCCCCTCCCCCCCCCCCGCCTCTCTTATCGAATTGACAAGAGCGCGATTTTGGCTGATACGACTACGAACGCAAGTACCTGCCAGAGGTTGTCGTGCTTCGCATCGGCCGGCTGGACCGCGAACGGCGTTACAGAGGCTCACGAGTCACGACATGGAGTCTTCAAGACATCAGAGCACGACGCTGTAGGAGCCGTGAAACGTATGCGGTAACACGCTTGCTGGAGAACGGGCCAGTGGGAGCACCCTAGGTTGAGCAAAACTGTAATGAAAAGAAAAAAGGAACAAAAAAAAAAAAACCTCAAACCGTCCAACATTGGCACAAACAAGACGCATCACAAGGGCACGGACAGACTAGAAGCTTATTCCATCTTTTGTTTCATACGCCTGCACGTTGGCTAGACTTGGACGGGCAGGCGAGTACTCGCTCGCTCGCTACTATGGGGCGTACTTTTTCCCCCTTGGTGGACAAATAAGGGGACATTTAGAGAAAGAAGAAAGAAAGAAAGAAAAACAGTCCAAATGTGACGAAATCATGTGGTTATTTGATCGACGAGCTGAGAGGGGAGTCAAATCGCCCTTTGCAGACTTGACCGATGACTTGCTTGTGCTTGGCGGAAGAGTTGGAGGAATGGAGGATGGATGTTTGTACTAGCATCATCCATCCCCTTTGCCCCTTGCCCGCAAACGCCATCGATTGGCGAGAGATTTCGCCTTCAAATGTACACTCGAGCGGCACTCTAACGCCACAATAGGTTCGGGGGCCCCCTTGGGCAACAGTGCACAATGGGATGAACTTCACGGCCAGTGCAGCACTTGACACGACCCTTTCCGATGACATGGGGAATGTCGCGAGCGGCATAGCCGGCAAGATGACGGCACGATCTTACCGTAGCTTTCATCTGAATAAGATGTCAACCGGGGACGGCCATGAAATATGGAAAGAATGTGATGATATAATAGCCTCTAGACGCGACAACATTTGTTCTGCGAAAGAGTCAGCACGCCCGGACAGGGGAAACGCAGCTGATAATGCGAGCATCCGCCCATCTTGTACTGCGACTGTCACATGCCGCATTCCCTTTGGACTCGAGTGCAAACACAATGAGTCAATGGCATGGCCCGCTGAGCAAAATGACGTCTCAGCAACAAAATGTTGTGAGGAGCAACATCTGTCCGAAACGGCAAGACATTCAGCACATACCAGCCCAGATATAGAGACCGTTTGGGGTTTAGGACATGGAAAAAGCAGCCCGGTTGGCATGCAGCCCATTTGTGTATCATTCGTGCCATGGCAAGCTGTATGTGAAATACATGGTGCATGTCTTGGGGATTGCGACGGGGACCAGACATGCAGGAATCATCATGCCCTTCTCTTGCCGGTACCACGACCCTTGGCGGCTTCGTGATTTGTCGTTTTATTGGTGAGGACAAGACGATCATGTCGGTCAGAAATGAAGAAAAAAAAAAAAAAAAAAGGGAAGAACATTAGTTCATTTGCATTGTGCCAAGTCAACAAAGCGCCCGTCGAGCCTGGCCAATCGCCAGGTATGAACGCAATCATGTGAAGGAGCAGTTGACGTTGATGCTACTCGGCCTCTAGGCTTTGTTAAGCTGCTCGTCGATGGTCTTGACCGTCTTGACCGCCAGAACGGATATATCGTAAGTACTTATGGACATACAGGAGGAGTGAGTGAATGCACTTGGCTGCTGGCGGCGCTGTTGCAGGAGGCCAGCGAGGCCGCCGACGTGACCTGTGCGCCTGTGCATTCTGTGCGAGCCGGCGCGGAAGTAGGTTCGTGCAGGTGGCTTGCAGGTGCTGCTGGGTGCTGCTGGGTGCTGCTGGGTGCTGCGGCGGCGGCATGGGCCCCTCTTTTTCTTTACGCGCTCATGCCGCTACTTGGCATCTCAACATGCGGGGTAGCACACATCTCATGTGCGTCGTCCGTCCAGGGCACGTCCGGGGTTCAGGTGTGCATCCAACACCATCCATGATCCAACAATGCAGAAGTTGCTAGCCCTTTTGTCATGTTTGTCGCGCAGGGCGAGAGCTTGGCCTCGTCACAATCCACAGATCACAACAGGGAGGCGCGCCGCACCATGATTGATTGACCATCCCGTTGCCATCCCTTTAACTGCGGTAAGGCGCCAAGGGGGTACTGACAGGGTTAGTGAGCCAATGATAACTAAGCTTAGTACTGGCTACTCTGTGTTCAACGTAAATTATATTATGGCGAAAGTATTCATAACTTCTCGCACTACTAAGAAATACATTAAGTACCATATATCTAGCGGGCTAATAAGAAGTATCTAGCTGTATTGGTGCAGATGTGGGTACCGCGACCTGGTTGGCGCCTTACCGCAGTTAAAGGGATATAAAGATCCGTTGGAAGCACACATATGCATGGTACGTATGTGTTTAAAGGTAAGGCATATGCATGGTACGTATGTGTTTAAAGGTAAGGAATCGTTTCTCTTTGAAACAATAAAGCGCCCCAGAGCGCAGATTGGCTCTTACAATCTAAGTACTTGGTCATATCATGATATGGCTCCTTTGCCTGAAACCAACGAGGTACAGATGGATTTTTAGGAAAGAAATCTCAGGAAGCAGGACTGTTGGCTGAGATGTGGGGCTTTGATGCAGATGAGGGGAAAGAGAGACGAGACGAGATTAGTTGTCTGAGACTTGTACCATCCAGTGCCCTCGACATAAAGCAGCAGAGTCCCTCGGGAATGTTGGGGGAAAAGCCCTCTCAGGCATTCTTCTACTCAAGCTCAAGCACTCTCCTACTCAAGCTCAAGCACTCACCTACTCAAGCTCAAGCACTATCCTACTCAAGCTCAAACTCACCTACTCAAGCTCAAGCATTCTCCAACTCAGGACCATGGTTTCTGCTTTCCAGCACGACCAGAATAGAGCAGCTCAACACCTTGAGCACCTTGACATCAAGCACCAGAGCAGCATCAGGATTCGCTTGTCGCGAAAGCGTCAAGTCGCCAATGCGCTCCTCAGGGCGCATCAAGCCAATACCTCGGCAGCCTCAAATCCAGCAAGACCAGCATAGAGCAGCTCAACACCTTGAGCACCTTAACATCAAGCACCAGAGCAGCATCAGGATTCGCTTGTCGCGAAAGCGTCAAGTCGCCAATGCGCTCCTCAAGGCGCATCAAGCCAATACCTCGGCAGCCTCAAATCCGAGCACCTCACCGGCCTCAACCCCAAGCACAGGCTCGGTCCGCGTCGTCTGCCTTTCCGACACACACAACACGCGGCCAAGCGTGCCGCCGGGGGATATCTTGATCCACGCGGGCGACCTTACAGAAAACGGATCGTTCGAGGAGGTTCAGAGCGGGCTGAGGTGGCTGTCAGGACAGCCGCACCGACACAAGATCTTCGTGGCGGGCAATCACGATGTTCTGTTTGATGAGGCGTTTCTTGAAAAGCACCCTGAGCGACGGTACGGGCAGGAACGCACCAAGGAAGACCTGGACTGGGGAAGCGTGACCTACTTACAGGACTCGCTCGTCACGCTGGAGTTGCCCGTGGCGGCGCAGGGGGGGCCGGGAGCCCCTGAAGACCCTGAAGCCCAGGAGGAGGACGCACGAAGCGTCACCATTTTTGGCAGTCCGTGGACGCCGCGGTACGGGACCTCGGCCTTCCAGTATCACCCCGGCAACGCTCAGCATTGGCAGAAGATCTGGTCATCTCTGGACAAGGCGCCGCAGATTGTGGTGACGCATGGTCCGCCGCATCTGCACCTCGACCGACGCGACTTCCACCGCGCGGGGTGTCCGTACCTGGCCGACGAAATCCACCGCATTCGACCCCGACCACGGCTTTGCGTGTTTGGGCACATCCACGCCTTGTACGGGCGTGAGGACGTGACGCTGGACGGTGTACAGAGACTGCACGAAGAGGTGTCAAGAGGCTGGGCGGGCTGGGGCGGCATTCTACGGATGGCGACGATGGTGCTTTGGGCTAGGGCGGGGCTGAGAATGAGAGCAAGGGCAAGGGAAAAGGACAACAAGAACGTGGTGACTTTTGTCAACGCCGCGCTGGTAGGAGGCCCTCGCAACGAGTTGCAAAACGAGCCTATTGTCGTTGATGTGGACTGTTGAAGATGTACGTCTAGCCATGCTCTCGTTGGTGTGGACTGTTGGAGATGTATGTCTTGCCATTCTTGAAGATGTACCGCTTGCCATGCTCTGAGCTTAATGTGGACTGTTGAAGATGTACGTCTAGCCATGCTCTCGTTGGTGTGGACTGTTGGAGATGTATGTCTTGCCATTCTTGAAGATGTACCGCTTGCCATGCTCTGAGCTTAATGTGGACTGTTTGTCAGCCCTAGGCGTTGTCGCGCCGTGCCTGAGTTTGAGTTTGGGTATCACTTCCGCTGTTGGAGTTTGAGCAACATCCGTGTGTCCTTGTGGCTAAGGGGGTATTGCCGCGAGTATTTTGCGTTTTTATTTTCTCACCAACTGCCAGTGGTGTCGCTTGGGGAAGCTGGCCACCCCACATCGGTATGATTATGTGAGTCGGTGTTCAAAAAAACGGATATCAGCATGGGACATGTTTTAGCGTTGGTTGTTAAGAGTTAGACCGCCCCGTGGCCCCCGTGGCCCCTTGCCATCGATTCAGTATCGCTTTGGTGGTTTGACCGGGGCTAAAGGTTAAGGTACTTAGGTCAATAATGAGGTTGTTGAGTCGGGAAAGCATTATCGCCATGTGTATTTGGCGTGGTGTTTCGTGGGAAGAAAATCGTAAACGAGGGGGGGGGGGTTCTGGGGATTCGAACGCGGGGCTCCATGCATGTGGACAGATAGAGAAAGAAGCAGAAGGTCGTTAACCTCCTTGGCCCGGATAGCTCTCGCGCGGTGGCGCGAGAGTTTGGTCTTATTGCACGACTATATTTTCTATCTCACCTGGTGCGCTGGGGGGCAGTTGTACGTTACGTTGCATGTACATTCACACACACGCATGCACACATACACACATACACGCATTACCGGTAGAGGAGACCGTCGGCGCAAATGGCGCGGGCTTACTATGATGCCAGGCTCCCATTTCCCAACCTCCATGTCGTCCGGCTCCACCTTATGCGTCACGAGCAAGGCGGGTAAATCGTCGGGACCAGGGATCCATCTGCAGCAAATCCATCAAAGAAAAACGGCATGCTGCTTGGCGTTGTTGACATGGAGTTATTCCCGTGCTTCCGCGAGCCAAGACCCATGTCTTGGAGTGGCTGGGGCAACGGACCCCAGTTTTGCGGTCAAACATGATGTGCCGTTAGGTGGTCACTGGTCTGGATCCCATCCCAGTTTTTTTTTTTTTTTTTTTTTTTTTTTTTTTTTTTCCCTTCCCGACTCGCAGTGTCCACTCCCGCTGGTCTGTCACATGACCCACAGGGTTACCCACAGGGTCATGTGGAGGGACAAGCCCACAGACTAGAATAAGGGAACTAAGCTCATACACACACACTTGACAGATGGTAGCAATTGCACGTCACCAGGCATAAAAGGCCACCAAAAACAAAACCAGATCTATTTTTTATCATGTTGTTGTTCTTTTAGCCTAATCACTTGATTACGGCACTTTTCCCTTTGTTTTTGATTGTTTTCTTGATAATTTGGGCGTCAGTTGATGGATTCGGAGATACCACGTCCAACTCCATTTATTATTCAACGGGCTCAACAGATACAACGACTGGTGAGATCAGCTCATCGTAACGCATTTTTACTCTCGGAACATTAATTGGCTGCTGTGAATTATTTTACCAACGATTTTGAACCTTTCCTTGACTCATCGGCTCAACGGTTTGACTTCCCAGTCGAGTGGGCAGACGGAACGAGGTCATTTAAAGCTGCAGTCAACATCTGGTATCAGAATTGCATCCCTTATCTTCCACATTATCTTCAACCTGAGTCTGAGACATTCCAATCATCTGTCGACTCTATTGACTCAGGAGACGCAGCGGATATGTCCTCCAATGGGGCACCTGCAGCAAACCCCCCCCATCGAACGCCTTCAGGCGGGGGAGAGGGAGCGGGACAGACTGGTATTACCCCAGACTTTTTCATTCAGCTAATGCATAATATAAGCACAATTGCAGCGGTGAACAAAGAAACCTTGGAAGTGGTTAGAGATAGGCTGTTAAACCCAGAATTAGGCGACCGTTACAGTCCATAACCGGCTTAACCAATTTAATCTCAGGTTTTGCGTCCTACGGATATTAGTTACTTTAACCCTGGTCTTAAGGATGAGTTAGGAATAGGAATGATTTCTAACGCAAAATCTACGACATTTATATGTGTTTTTACGTTTATAGAACGACTTAAATACCTAGTATCTATCTATAGCGAGAAGGCAGTCTAATTAGTTTAGATAACTTATCTAAAGGGCTAAGCACTTAATTAGCATAGTCGCTTAACTATAGAAACTAAACATAAGCTTCTATCTAAGGTTAGGATGGATTCTGTTTGCAACACACTGATTAAAAGATTCCAGGAACCTATATCTACTGTTTTAGCATAGGTCCGATTAGCTTAATACACGCTATGTAAGTGTGCCTAAGGTAATAAGATTATACCTTTTATCTACAATCTTATACGGGATACTTAATCTACTAGCTAAGATATATATAATTAGTTATAGATAGTATACGCAGCGCTTAACCTAGCTATTTAAGCAGTAATCCCACCTCTATCTTAAACTATAATGCTAAATAATTTTATTATATTAGTTAGAGAAAGGGAGTTAACTATTATAGTATTAGCTAAGGAGAAGTTTCTACCTAATTAACCTAGGCTATTTCCCCCTCCTCCCTAGATAGGACTTTAACCTTACTATAGAACACTAAAAGGCTCTAGATAGGGATACGCTATTAATTAATTTAGTAATTAGCTAAGATATAGTTACTAGAATTAAAGCTAGTATTAATAGGGATAGAATTATTATCTATCCTACTCTAATAACTCTAATGGCCCTAATAATTATCCTTAAAAGTAAATAAACGCTAGTAGCCTATCTAATACTAATAATACTTCTAATTGTATAGTTGCCTTATCTACTCCCTAGTAATATAATAATTTTAGGAGAGGATTTAATTGCCTATTTATAGATAACCCTTGCAGTAACTTTAACCTATAAGTAAATAGATAATAAGTATACTAGGCGTAGCATGCTAAGTAAGGAATGGAAGAGAATAACTAAATAGATTATTAGGGTAATAAGAATGGTTATTATACTAATGCAGACTAACTATACCTAGAGGAAGACTGGTATAATTAGGCTATAGAATCTAAATAGTGAATTAAGCTATTAGTTCCTAAGAATAATAAACAGGAAGTCTATTTTATTAGCGTTAATATGCACGGCGCTACTTATACCTACTAATAATATCATTAGATTTTTAGTTCTTATAATGCCTTATTCTAGCATTTAAGGGAATAATATAGGGTGGAACGTAAGACAGAGGATAAGGAGAATATTAAATAGAATGATATAGCTGAATAAGATAAGCTTAATTAGAATAACACTTATATAGCTAGTGTGGATAATATAATTTTAGAACTCTACTTGTTTAACTCTAAAACAGATAGTGATATGTAATATATATATATAGCTAATACAATTAACGCTAACGACACCTCTTTTTTAAAGTTAGCAGTAAGTTATCTCACTAATTTATAGCATACAACACACCACACTATACCAGTGGTGCGGTTAAATATACAACCACAAAAAGATATAGGCCTAGGATATGCCTTTAAGGCGTGGACTTATCTTTAATTCTAGATTTCGCTAGATTTAATAAATCTATATATCTAATATAATGTTTGTGCTAATATAGGCTGCTTAGTTACACTAGTAGATAAGACCTAGGTGGCAAAATGCTATCTAGATGTATAAATTTAGACTAGATTAGAGCCTATTATAGTTAAGGGCATTAGACTAAATTACTATTTATTAAACTAATATATCTTACTTAACCTTAATTTCTTAGGAAAGAATTCTTATAGGCAACTAGCTATAGCAACATTCACTAGGGAAGTTACTTTAGTTACTTTACTAAGGGCAAATCTACTAATTAGTATAGATATATTAGGCCTAGAAAAAATTAATATATTAAATAGCAAGGGTTTAGCTTAAGTATTAAGCTATAAAAATATTAAGATACCTATAGCTATATAGCACAACAAACTAAGAATAAATTAGAGAGTTACTGCGTTAGGAGACACAGAGGTTTCCCTAAACTTAATAGCTTTAATAGCTATACACTACAACCTACCCTTAGATATAAGAGTTTTATTTAAGCCACACTAAACATAACATTTAGGTATATACACAGCATTAGCGGACACATAGACGAAACAGATTATTATTAAAAATTTAACCCCAAAACCTATCTAAATTAACGTAGGATAGCACCTAGGTTTTATAAAATTAATTAATCTAATAGCGGAAGCATATATAATTAAACGTTCTAAAACTAATGAAGCGGCAGATTTAGCAATGGTCTCTAAACAATCTTTCTTAAAGACAGTTATCCTAGAACATATAAAGAATAAGAAAACAATTATATATCTAACGGGGGTGAATATGCATAAATCCAATAATGAACATAAGAATTGAGTGGTGCGAGCACTGGTTAATAAGTATGCTTGCCTATTTAAGGACAAAGGTTTTATAATTATACCCCTAGAGGAGCAAATAAGAATCTAAATAAAACCGGGATAGGAAAAAATGCTTCTAAAGAAGTGTAAGGTTTATTAGGTTAGACTAGCTAACTAAAAGGTAATTAAGGATATAATGCAGAAGCTAGTATAGGCGGATAAGGCAGGTTAAACAATAGGGCATGTTTCTTTTATATTCCTAGTTTTTATTATATAGGCTAGCAAAGAACTAAATTAAAAAGGTAGGATAGTTGTTAACATCCAAGGTCTAAATGCTAACTCACTTAGAGATGCCTATCCTATAAGAATATAGGAGGATATTATTTCCCGCATAGCTAACGCTACCTATATTACTATAATAGATGCTATAAGTTTCTATTACTAATAGCAAGTGCATCTAGATTTACAATAGGCTTTTACTATTATTACTTATAATAGCCAGTATACTTTTAAGGTTCTAATTATAGGTTATAAGGGATTGAATGCATATATGTAGTAATAAATGGATAATATGCTTTGCGGCATAGCAGCAGTGTTATATACGGATGACATTGTAATCCCATCGGCAGGGGGTTTTAATCGCTATATAAGTAACTATAATTAAGTATAGGGTTTATTGTTAGAAAATAACCTATCTATTAGAGTAGCAAAAATATATATAGCTTACCCATTAACGGTTGTCTTAGGAAAGCTAGTTAATACACTAGGAATAGCTATAATAGAATAGAAGTTAGCAGTAATTTTAAACCTAAAATTCCCTAAAACACTTTAAGCCTTAGAGCATTTATTAGGCTTTGTAGGATCCCTAAGATATAATATTCCTTAATATGCTATGTTAGTTAAACTATTATAGGAACGAAAGACCAATTTACTCCAACTAGCTTAATTGCGGAGAATAACGCCTAAGTTAGGTTCTAAGCCGGCGAGACATAGGTAGGCATGGAGCGTAGCAGTGTTGCTTCCAATAAAGAAGGAAGTGGAAGCATTTAACTTACTTAAGTAAGCCCTAATAGACTATTAGATACTAGCTATCTACTTACCTAATAAACAACTATTTATTAATTTTAATACCTCCAGTAGAGGAATAGGAGTTATGGTTTATTATGTTAAGGAAGACTATATCCTAAAACTGTAGGTTAGAGATACGATTGTAAAATACCCGGCTTAAACAGCAATTTAACTAATTGCATTTTTATTACAAATGCTGTCTAATACTAAAAAGAGGTATTAGTCCACTGAATTAGAAATTTGCGGCTATATTTAGATACTGCAGAAATTACGACACTGGATAGAACTAACACAATAACCACTAGTAATTTGCTTTATGGATTATTACTTAATTATAGACTTAGTGAGATAGGTGGATATAGCTAATACGTCCAGCAGATACGTAGTAAATAAGAAGATTATATAAGCAATAGAGTATATTAGCTAATTTAAAGTAAGAGTGCTGTATAAGGTAGGTAAGGACTATTTAATCCTAGACGCCTTAAGTTAATTAGAAATGCACTAACCCACTTATAATAAGCATACATTAGGTTAGTTAGAAAACATACCTAATAATTAACTAGAACTTTAGGTAGACTTAGCATTATTAGAGCGGTAAGCTATATTTAGAGACCACAATCTAGTAATATAAGGGATAATAACACCGTTAAATGTATTAGTAGCCTTAGAACAACCGGTAGCTAATCTCATTAGTATATTACCGGAGTATAAATAAAAAATAAAGATAGATTATAATACAGATCTAGTCTAGAAAAGAATTATCCTAACCCTTAGGGATAATAAAAAATTAGAGCTAAATAATTAAGCTAACCTACCCTTTAAATAAAATAATGATTTACTATAGAAAATTATACCTAGTATGCTACCTTAATTATATATACCTAAATCAGCAGTTAAAGAACTATTCGGCGTATTGCATAATAGTAATCACTTAGGATATACTAAATTAAGTGAAAAAGTATAATAATTCTATATCCATAAAGGACTCCAGCTTCTTTGCAATTATCTATAGACATATCCGGTATATTAAGTGTTCTAGACATAAAGATATCAAAGACATAGTAATTTACAGCCGCTTTTGCCACTACTAGCACCATACTATATAATATTGATTGATTTCTTGCTAAGTCTGCCAGAGTCTAATGTATAAAACAACAGTATGCTAGTTATTATAAACAAGTTTAGCAAATAGGTAATAATAGCACTATATAGAAAGACAATTATAGTAAAACAGTGCGCTATACTACTATACTAAAAGTTATTCTCTAGTAACTAGGGGATACTAAAGGTTATCCTAAGTAATAGAGATCTAAAATTCTTAGCCGCAGTCTAGTCGCACTTCTAGAAATTAGTTAGCACGACTTTATTGCATTCTATAGCATACTATCCATAGACCAACGGGCAAACCAAGCAAATAATACAATGGATTAAATCAGTAATAAGGTTATATATTACTAAGCTAGAAGACCTAAGAGAATAGGAATAGACTATACCTAGGTTACAGTTCGAATTTAATAATGCACTAAATAAATCAACTAGTGTGAGCCCTAATTAACTTATTCTAGGATTTTATCTAAATAATATAGCGTTGATTCTTATAAATAAGCAACCTAACCTACTTAATCTCCTAAAGGAGAGGCTCTAAGTATATAACTCCCTAGCTATAGCAGCCATTCAAATAAAGCACTACTATAATAAACAATATATAATGCGTTTCTTCAACGTTGGAGATAAAGTCCTTATTTAACTAGAATAATAAGGCTATACTATTCCTATAAATATTAGTTAAAAATATAGCCCTAAGTACGCAGGACCATTTAAAGTCATTAAACGAGTCGGACGCGCAGTATATAAACTAAGACTTCCAGACAATTAGCGTATACATCTAGTTATATTAATAGATTATCTAGAACCCTTTTAAGAGGATAACTTTAATTAAACATACTAAACTATAGCACTAATCCGCCTATTAGATCATAAGATTTGAGCAATATTAAATAAACGCAAGCTAGGTAATAATTTGGAATTCTACGTGGCTTTTAAGAATTTAAATAGTTAATATAATTAATAGATATTAACGCAGGCAATTCTAAAGGCAGCCAATAGCGCACAGTTGCTGGAATTACGGGCAGCTGCCTAGCAAATAACAGCTACCCTAACATAAAAACGGCTGTATACCTTACTTTTCTTTTCTAACTTTCTCCTCTTTAACTTTCCTTACTTTTTCTATCTATTAAATAACTAGGCTTCTTAACATAGCTTATTCTTAACTGATTTAATTCTCTCTAATTCTCTAATTTAATCCACTCTAATTCTAACGATATTATTAATCCGGAGACTTTGACTTTTTCAACGCACTCTAGTTTTAAAATGGCGTCGGCTATACACGACTTTATCCTAACGTCAACGGACATGCTATCTAACCTAATTGACTTGTTATCTAAGACACTAGACTTGGAACCAGTAAACGATGGGATGCTAATCTTCCTATAGGTAGAAATTAAATGCAATAAAATACAGCACTAGATTTGCCACTAGTATATTTCTTAGGTCTAGACGCATATACTAATGGCAATAGCGAGACGGATTAAGTATAAGGATATTAAACAATATATAACGTTTAGACAATTGACTAGCACCCCATTAAACTATATATAGATAAAAACTATCTATAAAGTGGTATCTAAAGGTAAAAGGGAAATATAGATAAATAAATTTTATTTACAAACGCTACTTATTATAAGTCTTATTATATAGGGATCAGATATAGTTTAGAAGAATAAGAGTGCTAAAGCAATATATAACTAATTTGCATAAATATATGCAATTAAACTTCCAGAATAGTAAATTATAGCATCTAACCTAGGAAAGAGACAATGCAATGCAAGCGGAATAACACTTTAAAAAGAACTTCATAACTAAGCCCTATTTAAACGCTTTAGAGGCCGTAGCCCTAATAACAATGCCAAATTGCAACAAATGGTGGATGAGTTTTTGGCACACGCCGACTTAATGAAACGACATGCGGCGACGCAGACAGACGAATTAAGTGGTATGGACAACCATAAATACGAGAAGCTACTGAGAGAAAATGAACTACTTAAAAACTAAAACGACAAATTGCGACAAAAAATGCAAGGACTAAAGACCTCTAAGCTCTTTATAATAGCAAAGCAACTATACGCAGATAGGAAGGCAGCTTGAATGGAAATCGAGGAACTGGAATTGGAGGTCAGATACCTGGAAAATGCAATCGCGGTCCTGAATAAATCGTTATAGGAATATGAGATACTCCTGTAAGAAAAAGACAAGTTATATAATGAGGTACAGCGAATGTGGCGGGACGTAAAGGCTGAATATAAGCAGCTGCTTATACTGCTTAGAATCCAGGCGGACAACGGGAAGGGGTCGATGCAGTCGACCTGAGGGTTTCTGACTTTTCTCTAATTTCTTGCTTTTCTTTATTTTGTTTTACTTTTTATTTTTTATTTTCTATTCTCTTTTCTCTAATTCGTTAATTAGCTTTGCTCACATCGAGGACGATGTATATAGTTGGCGGCACCTGTCACATGACCCACAGGGTTACCCACAGGGTCATGTGGAGGGACAAGCCCACAGACTAGAATAAGGGAACTAAGCTCATACACACACACTTGACATGGTCTGTCAGATCATTCAATGATTCAATGTCTGACCAAATGTTGCCTGCCGGGAACCAGAATGACATCAGACGCTGCATGTCGCAAAACCAGCGAAACGCAAAGCATCGACCGGGCAGGAAACCGAATCAGTCTCAAACTCTGGAACAGGAAGATTACCAGAAGCAGCTGCCGAAGCACAAGCAGAAGCAGAAGCAGAAGTAAAATCCAGAACCATGCAGGCTGGGGTAAATCTCCTCATGCCGTCTGGTAATCATCATGTGCATTGTGGACTCGTGGAGTTTCAGCCCCTTGTGTTGTGTAGCAAACAAGAAGGCGAGCCGCCAAGCATTGCCTGTCCAGTGTAGACATTCAACGTTGGTGGCTGTGCTCCTTTTCTGCTGCCAAGGCGTCAGTTCATGTCAAGGTCGAGTGAAGCACTTGCCACCGGGTGCTCTTGCCCGGCCTGCCAAATTCCAACCTGGGCAGCTGGCAGTGGCAGTGGCAGTGGCAGTGGCAGTGGCAGTCGGCGTGCGTGGCACAGGAGTGGCAACGGGATGACAGGTCAATAGCTTGCGTTTCATGGACTCGTGTGTGATGATTGATGACTTGTTGGACCAGACGGGATCAATACGAATCAGACCCAGAGTCAACTGGACGGGGGAGACCGAGAAGACTGAGGAGAATGAGGAGGGGCGGTTTGGTCCTGGCGGCGTCTCAGGGCTCAGACTCTCAGCCTCGTTCCAGTCCGGATGCCGCATTAGTCGGAGGCTGCGTCTGTCGTCTGTCAGACACAGCCCAGACACCGACTGTCATTGACCAACAAGCTGAGGCTGATCTGTGCTCGTCTCGTCTTCCACTCGTCCTTGCCTTGCCCTGCCCTGCCCTGCCTTTGCCTCGACAAACTCACTCCTGCCCCCTCCGCGTTGCCACTTTGGCCGACATTTCGTCCCGTCCTGACTCCGTACTCCTCAGAACACCACAAAGCCTCGAGATTCATCGTTTGGCCTGGTCGCAATTCTGCCTCACCTTCACTTGCCGACAGGTCGCATCCACAGCCCGTGCCGCTACTAATAAGCCGCCGCCCTTTTGATCAGACCTTGATCTGGATCTGGTCTAGTCGGCTCTGGTCGGGTCTGGTCTGATCTGGCCTGGTCCGATCAACTGGTTGGCCTGGCTCCTCATCACGCATCACCGCAGCGACGGCCCGGGACTCGGATGACGACAGTGGACCAAAGTCCAGAGTCCAGAGTCGAGCATCTAAACACGACCAGACACTAGCACGTCACGACTTACCAGAGATTGCCGGGTCCAGACTCGAGAATCCAGGCGCCAGACTAGTCCGTTCATCCACGCGGCAATCAGCTCTTTATACCTCGTACGATAACAGATTCTCGCCGTCAAATGACTTTTTTTTTTGGTTTCTTTTTCTTCCCTTTTTTCCAGTCAGTCGTATTTTGTTCGACTGGATTCGTTGCAGTCTGAAACAGTGGCCTAATTCATTGCGCGCCTGCGTGCCTCCCTGCTCGCTGATCACTGCTCATAATATCCTCGAATATCGAGTGCTTGTGCATCTGCCAGTCCGAAATCTTGCCGTCCTAGTTCCCTACTACTCAAAATCTCTTGCCCCTCATGCAGCGCTATCCAAGTGGCGACCCTTACGAGAGTCAGCCATTAGACGGGCGACACGAATATAATGACGTGTCTCGGAGACATGCTGGCAATGCTTATGATGACACCTTCTCCAGTTCAGAACCCATATACTACGACATTCCTTCGTCGCGTCTTTCGCAGAGATCATATTCGTCCAATGGAATGCATCAACGGCCACAGCAACAGCAACAGCAACAGCAACAACAACAGCAACAACACCATACGTATCAACAGTCCTTCGTTGAGCATGACAGTCCCCCATCTAGCAGCTATAGAGACCACCATGGCGGAGCGGCACCACCCCTTCCACCTATTCATCGCGAGCTCTCTCCAAGTCCCGGCAGCCAACTATATGCTGAACATGTAGCGCAAAGCAATATTACGCTCGATGGGAATAACTTCAGTGAGCATGCAGAGGGCGGTATGGCTGGCCTGGACGACGACGTGGCAGACCAAAATGCCCGTGAAATCGCAGCCGAGGCCCTGAGAGATGGCCCAAGACAACTGCCTCCTCCACCGTCGAGAGCACAATATCCCAGCCCTCCGTCTTCTGCGTACCACATTTCACTGCCTGGTGGCTATGCGTCCGACGCCCGCGTGAATCGCATCTCCGGACCGCACAGGCTGCCAGAGCCGGGCTCCCGTACAAGCGTCAACCCCTTCGGCACCCCTGACACCACACAATCACCGGCGCGGAGTATCCAAAGCCTGGCTACTGAATCATACGCCGACGATCCCTACCAAGGCTTTCCCGCCACATCGAGTAGATTAAATGACGCCAGTCTCGGTGTTGTCAACCCCCACGAAATCGTCGATGATGGGGATGATGGCTTGCATTACGGGAGGCACAGTCAGCGGAACTCGGTGCTCAGCATGTCACCATCCGAGAGAGCCAGGCAAGGGGTTGGTCCTGCAGGAGAAGCACCAGGTATTGGAGCGGCTGTGGCAATGGGTCTTGCTGGTCTCAGAAGTATGTTTTATATCACAAGAGCACCTCGAGTTCTTCCATTGACGCATAGTTAACCTTTTTTTTTTTCCCGTCATGCTAGGTTATACTCATCGCGACGGCGACAACTTTGATTTTGATCGCGAAAAATCGAGCAACTACATGTCGAGTAAAAATGGTATCCGCAGCAAGATTTGGAAATGGATCGTGATTATACTCGTCTTCCTACTTGTTGCAGGCGCCATTGTAGGTGGTGTCGTTGGCAGTATTATTGCGGGCAATCGGAAACCCAGCTATGACAGGCCGTCAGCATCAGATGATCTGAGGAAGAATGGCGATCTCGATATCAACAGCCCCGAGATCAAGGCCCTGATGAACAACAAGGATCTGCACAGGGTCTTTCCTGGCATGGACTACACACCTCTCAACACGCAGTATCCCGACTGCATACACCATCCGCCGTCCCAAAACAACATTACCCGTGATGTTGCGGTCCTAAGCCAGTTGACAAACAAAATCCGACTGTACGGCACCGATTGTAACCAAACACAGATGCTGATTCACGCCGTTGACAGGCTTCAGCTAAAGAAGGATGTCAAAATCTGGCTGGGTGTGTGGCAGGACAAGAACGAGACCACCAATGCACGACAGTTGGCGCAAATGTGGGACATCTTGGATCAGTATGGGCCAGAGCCCTTTGAGGGTGTCATTGTTGCCAACGAAGTTCTCTTCCGCAAAGACATGACAATCAACCAGCTGGGCACCGTGTTGGACGGGGTGCGCAGCAATTTCAGCACCAAGGGCATCAAACTGCCCGTTGCGTCATCAGACCTGGGCGACGACTGGACATCTGGCCTTGCCGCCGAGAGCGACTACGTCATGGCCAATATTCATCCATTCTTCGCCGGTGTGGCGGCAGAGGCTGCTGCGGACTGGACGTATGACTTTTGGACTAGCAAGGACAAACAATTTTGGAAAGCAGAAAAGTCAAAAAACATCATCTCGGAAACGGGCTGGCCGAGTGCGGGGGGCAAAAACTGTGGCGAATCTCCAGAGTGCACATCATCCACTCCTGGCGCTGTGGCCAGCATCGACGGGATGAATACGTTTATGGAGACTTGGGTATGTCAAGCGTTGGCGAACGGCACCAACTACTTCTGGTTTGAAGCATTTGACGAGCCCTGGAAGATACGATTCAATGAGAAGGATAAGAACTGGGAAGACAAGTGGGGGCTGATGGATATGAACCGCAAGCTCAAGCCTGGCATCAAAATTCCTGACTGTGGGGGAAAGACGGTCTGAGTGTTGAGACGCATTTTGTTGGTATATTCCTGGTTTTGGCCCTTGCGGTTGGTGCAATGAGTAATGCGGCGCTGATGAACCCCCTGCCTTCTCGTTTTCTTTTGGCCATGCGCCCAATCATTTACAGCTTTGTATCGCATTGTCTCGCATCGCATCGCCTCGTCTCTCTCCGCAGGCAGGCGGGCAGGCGGGCAGCATTTGTCTTTTTTCGGAACTACACGTCAGTTATATCTGACGATTTGCTCTTTTGATCTGGCGTTGGGCGCTTCACGGATGGTCACGACGTCATTATAATGGTTCTGTTTTTGCTTTGACGCATATCCGGGACGTTGGTTGTTTTTACATACGGAGGAGATGGGACTGACGAGCAAAGTGTATGAGGGTTTGGCATGATGCGGATGCATGGGCTAAGGTAGATGGTAGGAATCGAGTTCTGTGAAGCATCAACAAATGTGACGTGAACATGAGTGCTTGTCTTGTCTTGGCTGTTTTTTGTTGTTGTTTTGTAAAACAAAAGAGAGAGAGAGAGAGAGAGAAAGTAGGTGGTCTGCATTATTTCGTACAGTAGATGTAAGTGCCCATCCCTGCGGTGTGTGCCACCCAAGGATAACTAGAGATGTAAACATGTAAATTTTGTCTGACCTGCTGATCCATTTTTCAGAAGGGACTCCCTTTTCGAATCGGACGCCCTGGACGAAAAGACGAGGTGATTTGGAGGCGTGTGGATTGTCACAATACTTCCAAGTCTATCACTCCTCGTCATCTATTGAATCCGTTTTTGCTCATCATCCGTCTTATCATGCGCAGCGTAGATTCATGCTTTGCTCTTTTATTTATCTGCTTCACTCGCAGAAGGCCCGTCGGCATTAACTTGGGCATCTTTTTCGCTAGTGATGTGTCCACTTGTCTTATTATATCGAAGCGCAGCTTTATGCTTTGCTTGTTTACTTTTCTTTCCCCCTCCCATAGAAGGACTGTTGATATTGTGTTGAGCTTTATATGATATATTATTATAACCGATGTTATCATATATGAGGGTAGATTTATGCTTTTCTCTTTTACCTATACCTCCCTCCGCTGTAGGATGCCTTTTTAGATTAACTGTAGCTTTTTCTTTTTTATAATGGTATTACTTGTATTATGTACAGCTTACATTTATACATTTTTCTTTTGGCTTTCTGCCCTCTGCTGCAGAACGCCTGCGGATGTCAAGTTTGGCTTTCTTTTTCGGTGGTGTTGTCTATCAGCTGTCTTACCACGCGCCAGCCTCGCTCCATGCCTTCTCTTCTATACTTCTTTCCTCCCCTGTAGAAGGCCCGTCGACAATCACGTCAACTTTCTTTGTCTGATATATATGACTGTGACCCATCTTCGTGTATTCCAGCCCGGCTTTTATGTTTTCCCTTTTTTTATTTGTTTCCCCCTCCCGCCGCAGAAGGCCCCTTGTCGTGACCTTGGGCTTCCTTTTCCGCTGTGTCCTTTGTGGGATGCTTGCCCCGCCAGTACAGCCATGTGCCGCTGAAGACGATGCCCTCCTGCGGGAACTCCCATTTCTGGTAGGTTTCGTGCATGTGCTTGATTCCTCGGAGGTCATTTCCGGGGAGCATGAGTCTATATTTATTGGAATGGGTTTTGTAGGTATTCATGGTTAGTGGTCGCGATATGGAAAATAGCGTATATGTTGGCAAAAAGGGGTCCCCACTGCTCCCATGTTTCCCAGCCAGTTCCGACAAATACGCAAGGCAGGTGCTCCCGCAGGGCCTCCTCGTAGAGCGGTCGATAGAGATGGATGCCGTAGAGGAGCGTGTGCTGCGTGACGGCGGTGCTGGCGAGGGGGGCGGCGACAACGGCGTGGCCTCGTGCGGTGAGGAATGCGGTGTCGGCGTCTGTGAGGAGGGGTTCCCTCGGGATCGAAGATGGGGTTGAGCGAAATGTAGTCTGCCTCCTCGCCGACGCCCCAAGCGTACTTGTCGGCTTCGTAGGCGGTG
>SRPU01000241.1:0-15000 GCA_018360185.1 Claviceps lovelessii
GGGGGGGGGGGGGGGGGGGGGGGGGGGCTTGTTGAAGTTTGATTTCCAGATACCCTCGGTTGGTCAAAGAATTATTGTCACTGTATATGTACGTAGCCGTTGATTACGTCCCCGGTGTGCGTTCTTGACAAGAAAAGGGGACATGTCGACGTGGTGATTCATTCATTCTTTCAAGGTACATCTGTCCATCCACCTCATCACAATACATGAGATCCTTCCCAATTCATGCCCTATATCCGTTTCTCATACCATACATACATGATCATGTCGCGCATTGACATGACGGCCGTCCCGTCCCAGCAATCTGTGTTTCCCTCCAGCCCATTTTCAAAAAGTCCTCCGCAATGTCCAATAATATCCGTGTCCTAAAAGACGAGAAGAAGATGAGAAATTGTGTAAAAAAAGAAGAGGGAGAAAAGGAAAGCGGAAAGAAAAAGAGCAGAAACAAAAAGCAACAAGAATGCGGCAGCGAGTTTATGTCGGTGATTAGTCAAGCCGGTACAGGATTTGTTGTGCAATGTTACAAAAACGCCTCAGTAACTCCAATCTCCGATGCTGATGCGAAACTGTTGGGGCATCTTCCTCTAATATATTCCAAACATGTTTTTTGTTTCATTTTGTTTTCGGTCATCCCATCATGCATGCCCAACCGTGGGGAATCTCTTATGCTCATGACATGTACACTCTTTCAAAAGGGGGAAAAAAGGAGGAAAAAAAAGGAGGAAAAAAAAAAGAGAAAAAAAAAAGAGAAAAAAAAAAAATAAATCGTAATGAATCAAATGACTTTGCTTCATCGTGCGTGCAGCGGTGGGGTGCAATTGGCAACAATATATGGACCGCTTTTATTAGTCGCGCATCATCTGTCCCAAAACACGTATACTCAAGATCATGATCAGTAGGCCAATCGTCACGATAATGAGCAGTGTAAATGAAAACCAGCCCATGACCATGGCACTGGTGCCCACGCCGCTCTTGACAGAACCATTGGCAAAATCTTGGGCAATGACGGATGCGGCTACCGATGCGGTATGTTGCCACAAGACCGAGACCAAGATAAAGACGGACCCGATGAAAATGATGGCCAGAGAAGTTTGCGAGACGGGTCGGGAAGGGAATGGTTTCACATTGCGCTCGGAACCTTCAGAATCTTCTTCTTCGTGCCAGCCAGGAAAGGTGGCCAAAAGCAGCATGCAGATGAAGGAGAAGATGATGGCAATAATGCTGCGCGTGATATTAATAAGGGATGAATTAAAAAAAAAGAAAGGAAGGAAGGAAGGAAGGAAGGAATTCGACATGAAAAAATGCCCCACTTACATCAGGTAGGGAAAGACAATCATGTCTTTGAATTGACCTGCCAACCAGATTAAATTGAGTGGATCTTGATCAACAGAAACCTCCTTGGCCAAGGCGGTGGCATTGTTACTGCACAGCCATGAGCCTCCGTCGGGATTGACACAGATGCCAAAGTAGCCAACTCGGGCTTGCAGACTTGCACCGCCTGCGATGTTGGCGATGGCGGCAAAGCCGTTGTAGTCCACCTGTGCCGTGTCGGGGACGGGCTGGTACTTTTGATAGTACAGCGAGAGGAGGAAGATGTCGGGTATCAGAGGCGATGATGACGAACAGCCGGATAACAGCAGCGAGAGTAGGATGATGGAAAGGGCTATTAATATCATCAAGACATGATGATAGCCCAGAAAGGGTATGAACCGTTTCCAACTTTGCTGAAAGGGCGCCATGTTGCGGACTGAAGCGCTGCTGCTGCTGCTGCTACTGCTACTGCTACTGCTACTGCTGCTACTGCTTGTAGCCTTCGCCATGTACTAGAAAGCTGGGGAGGGATAACCTGCTTGTACCTCGTGGCTGTTACTATCTTTTCCCTTTCGTTTCTTTCTTCTTCTGTTCTTTTTCAGGGCTACTGCAAAGAACAGCTTCAAAACCCACCGTCGTAGTCGTCGGTCTGCGCGACGCTCGCGGGAATGGAAAAGGCGCCTAGGGCGCGGAAATAATGTCTCCTGTCGCTTCTCTCTATGCGCCTGCGAGCGGCTCGTGTCGAGGGAACGGTTTGCCTATCTGCCGTGTCGCAATTAACTTGGCGCCGGAGGCTGGACAATCGTGGCCCTCTTGATCCTCCAACGTCAACCGGCGGGCGATGTCTCGGGACGGCTTGTGGTCGGTTATCGTCTTTCTTTGTTTCTCGACAGCCCGTGGAATGCAGACTATTCGAGAATGTGACGGGCTCTTTCGTCTACTCGAGCATCGACCCCCAGAGGTTTTCTTCTTGGAGTTGCTTCGGATCAGATAACTAGAGCGTGGGGTCTCAGGACAGTCTGGAATGTAGTCGTGGAATTGGATTCTCTCTGGATTCCGAACACTGTAGCGTGAGCAGATGCAATATGTCCGCAGGCATGTAGTTAGTAGATCAAGGGTGGACCAAGACTCAACGAGGGAGGGATGTAGAAGAAGAGGAGCCAGGGAAGTATGTGTGCTTCTTTTCTTCAGAGCCCTTCCTTGACTAAGAATTGATGGTGGTCACGAAAAAGACGGTGGATACACGTTCGAAGACTCGTTTCTTTTCGATGTGGTGGTTAGGATGTTTCGGAGAAGAAAGGGGGAAAGGGGAAGAAAAAGGGCCAATGGCCTGGAGGAAAACAGCAGACACCGAGGTTTCGGTGTGCCCGTTCGTCAAGTCCGTAACACCAGCCATCTGGATTTCGAGGCGTCGACTTGGTTTTGCACGGTCTGCTTGCTGTCGTGGTTGGCCAAGCCATTTCTATTTACTTACGTGGGTTGACTGGGCGACGCGGCCGGGCGCCGGGTGGTGCATTCATGTTGGTGACGTGCTGGGCCATAAATGTGGGGCCATGATCTCCGGTACCTTGCCTGAATAAGAAGGGAGCAGGGCTAATTCCCTTGTGAGAGTATCCCGGTCAACGTAAGGAAGAATGTGCTTATCGATACAGAAGCTACCGGGTAGGTACTGTGTACCTAGATGCATTAAGTACCTAGGTACCTAGGTAGGTACTGAGTGGTCCCACGTTGCAGCATCATCATTGCCCATCGCCGAGTCTCCTTGAACTGCCACTTGACTGATCGCAATGGCGCTCCCTCAAGCTGGCCCCGAGCAACCCCTCGATATACGTGTGGAGGACTATCTGGACGATCAACTGCAGACCGCTGCTGATCTGAACAATCTCAACGATCTACTGGCCAATGTGGAAACCCAGCGAAACCAGCTCCAATCCCAGCTGGATGATGCCGTCAAAGAACTCGAGCAAGCACGTCGCAATACTGATGACCGCAACGAGTCGCTACAAAAACAGATTGATGATTTTAACCAATTGCAGGCGAGCATCGATCAACGTGTACAGATCTCTGCTACCTCTACGGCCCCCGACGAAGCAATCGCTCGACTTCAACGGCCCATGAAGAAGTTTCAAAGCGTAAAGTTGGCACATAAATACCTCGTGCTGCTCAAAGACGTGGAGCATCTTCGTCACAAAGCCCAAGTCAACTGTTCCGGAAGCCCAGAAACCGCGCTCGAACCCTATACGAAGCTGAAAGAGTTATCACTTAGATTGAGGACTCTACCTGGTAACGAGTCGCTCCATGTGGTCGATTACATCGAAAAGGTGACTGAGTCTCTTCGGGATGAGATAAAGGGAAGATGGTCAGCCGAGCTTGATACAATTATCACCAAGAGACATTGGCCAAAGATCGATCCGCGATCAGAGATGGACGATGAATGGCTGGCATGTTTCGAGAAGCTTGTTGATCTACAGATACCCGAGATCGTCCACAGCAATACCATCACACCCTTGTTGTCATTCGACGTGATGACGGCCATATTTATAGCCGAGTTTCGATTCCACTTTCTGAGCGATAAACCCACCAGCAGTCCCCAGTCGGTGGGAACGCACTGCTTCCCCTGGTTTCTTGCTACCATTGAGAAATGGGAAGACTTCTTCCGCGACAACCTGGGTCATATGCTGGCGGCCAAATTCAACGCTGCATGTGTGGTGGAGCAAACGGTCTACCTTGACCCGGTCTGTGCCCTGATTACCTCCATGTTGCCTGTGATGAGGGAAAAGGTTCGTGCCGTGTCCGAGGAGGCAATCAACAGCCCAGCCTTTCTGAGCAGCTTTATATCTCAGTTGCTGGGCTTCGATGAGCAGATTCGTTCACGCTTCGGCTACGATGGGGGTGACGGAGACCAAGCGTGGGTTGGTCTAGCTGGTGAGATCTTGGACGACCATTTCGACGCATGGTTCAAAGTGGAAAGAGCAATGGCACTGGAACGCTTCGGGCAAATACTGGAATCGCACGACGGCCGAAAAATCGACTACGACTATGCCATTGATGGAAAGATGAAGCCAACATATGCCGCCGTACGAGTGACCGACCTGTTGAGGACGGTCACAGCCAAATATGCGCGATTGCGCAAGCTGAGACATAAGATCAAATTTCTCACAGATATCCAGCTCGATATTTTGGATGGATATCATGACCGACTGCGTGGATCGCTCGAGGCCTACCAATCCATCACATCAACTCTGGGGCGGACCCTACATGGCGCAACGAAAGAGCAAATGGCAGCCTTGGAAGGAACGGGATCTTTAGAGACGCTGTGCAAGGTGATTGGTAGTGCAGATCACATGGCCAATGTGTTGACTGAATGGAGCGACGAAACGGTAGGCCTCTTCCCCGCCCCCGCCTTTCTTCCTGTCTTTATCCAGGACAAGGTGATTGATCAATATGTGCATAGTTTTTCATCGTCTTATGGGAAGAGCTTCAAGCTCGTGACGCCCAGCGAAGTGAGCGCAGTAGCATGGCTAGTGGCATCGAATCACATGGCGTCCAGGGCCGTATACCTAGTACATTGAACGAGGGGAGCAATGACGGGGGCATCTTTGACGAAACAGTATCCGCGTACTCGTCCCGTCGTCAGGCCGCCGAACAACTTCTCATCAGCGCGTTAGCAGACGGCCATACCAAGGCTTGCCGAAACTACATTAACAACGTGCAATGGACAACAGTTGGAGAGTCTGCCATACTTGGTGAGTTACCCGTTTTTCGTTTGTTCGCGCGCTGCGATGTAGCAAACATGACTTGGCTCGTCGCGTTAACATGATATCCATCTCCTTGTAGACGATCCATTCCTTACATCAGTCACGTCTGAACTCGACGAGCCATTGCGTGTTTTGCAACGCGACTTTGAATTTCTTGCCAAGGCTCTATCAACGGCGGCGTTTCGCCGCATCTGGCATCAAGCTCTGGTCAAGCTCCAGGATCTTCTTTGGAACGGGGTCCTGTTAAAACAGTCGTTTACAACACTTGGAGCCGCGCAATTCGCCCATGATTGCGGAGCTATTTTCTCGCTCGTGGAACGATTCATTCCCGGCGGCGCTGCGGCCATGGAATCGCTACGCGAGGGATTGCAATTGCTCAACTTGCCGACCGATACGAAGACGACTGCGGACGCAAATGGTGATGCGACTGAGCTGTCGCTGACGCTGAAAGAAGCCAGCGACCGAGCCTTCACGAACAATGACGAGGCGCGTCAAGTGCTCAACGAGCTAAAATTGGAGGCCCTGACGCCCGTCAATGCCAGGTATATCTTGCAGCGGCGCGTAGAGAACAATGAGAACATTGGATGGTAGCATGAACCAGGGTATGTATGCACAAATTAGTTAGAATTCTACATGTACAAAGATGCCGTCTACTGCTGTCCATCAAACACGCCGATGAGATGAATCTAAGTGGCAGGGGGGGGGGGAAATACGCAGCCACGTCTGTCCCAGAACATAAAAGCCATGAAGAAGAGCAATAAGAAAGAGAAAACCAAATCAATCACCCCGTGACCCCATCCAAACGGTCAGTAAATCTATATATCCCCTCGGCTTTCATGTCGGAAAGGAACGTCTCCTGTCCTGGCGCACACGCGACACAGCCCTAGCATGCCGAATCAAACGAGTATTAAAGACGGGGAAGGGGGGTGAAGAAAAAGAAAAAGTATATGAGGAAAAGAACAGCTTCCCTGTGTTTCCAATTTTTCGGTCCTGAAAGAAGAAAAGAGAAAAAAAAAACGCCCGCTCTCATTCAGCAGTTCTCCTAAAGCCCACTAGCTAATTGCTCTCATGGTCATTTCCACGACCGCAAAAGTCCCAGCACTAACAGGCATGGCACGGAACAAAGTCGGCCAGATGCCCTTCCAGAAGCCTCGCATGCCATCAGCACGCCACGTCTCGGCGAAGCAGCTCCGCATGGACGGGAACTTTTGCTGGGCGCCGAACCCATCCGTCTGCATTTTGCTCTTGATGACGTCAAAGGGGTAGCTGGCCAGCCAGAGGGCCTCGCCGGCGAGTCCACCGTAGAGGGCGATCTTCCAGGCCGGGATCTCCTTCCGCTGGATGTGGTTGCGCGCGGCGTCGGCGTTCATCATGTACTCAAAGGCGGTGAACCAGGCGCCGTAGGCGCTGGCCTCGCGGTAGATTGTGACGGCGGAGCCGCGGTAGAGGCCGCGGAGGAGGCCGCCCTGGTGCGCGCTCAGCTTGCGGACGCAGTCGACGGGGCCGTCGTAGAGACGCGCATCGCCGTGGGGTTGGCTCTGCAGACGGATGCGGATGTGCTCGATGGGCGTGGACAGCGCGGCGTTGGCGACGCCCGCGAACGCCCCGGCCGCAAAGTACTGGCTGTAGGCGAGGTCTGAGGCGGCCGGCGATGTCGAGGAGCGCCCGGACCCGGCGGACCCGGATGACGCGGCCGCGTTGCGGGCCTCGAACCATCGTCGCGCGGCGTGGAAGGCGCCAAACTGGATCGAGACGCAGGCGCCGATGCCGAGCAGCGGCGTGAGAGTTCCCTTGTAGAAGGCGAGGGGTCCTTCGGTCTTGTAGATGGATGTAGCGGCCTGCAGAGCCCCCGAGTACTGCGTCGTGGTCTGCAAGCGGACCTTGACAATGTCAAACGGCTGGCCTGCCAGGGTTGTCAGGATTTCGTTAGACACGTTCGTCTGCTCGAGGGGTTTCTGCTCCTTTCTGCCAAAGGGGGCCCTCGGCCGCCGCGCTCGCACGTACCGATCAAGACCTGAGCAATTCCTCCCATGGCCCCGGAGAACAGATCCCTGGCAGTCTGCAGGCCGTCGCCCTGCATCTCTTCGATTTCGACAGCCGCCATTTCTGCTTGTGGCTGTGGCTGTGGTTGTGGTTGTGGTTGCTGGTTCACGGTCGTGGTTGGCAGCGGCTCTTATCGCCACAATGCGACGGACGAGATGGAGAGACAGGCAAGAGACGCGGGGAGGCCTAGTTCGACCGACTGACCCAATTGGAACCGGATGCGTCTTGAACAGACACGACAACGACGCTGGTCCGACTCCGACGATGGTGAGTCGTGACAGCAGAAGAAAAAGGAGAAATGGTGAGGCAGAAAGAGCAAGGACAAGAGAGAAAGAAGAGAAATGCGACACGATGCCTTTCGCTGGCGGAGCCCACCCGATAAGAAACCAACAAGGCAGATTGGGACATGGAGGAGCCAATTGCCAGTTCGAGCTTCCAATGCCGTGCTTGTTGGCGGTCCGCGCGCGTTCAGGGGTGAAAAGTGGGCCTCATCAATGCTTGTCTTGCGTACCCTGATACATGCAATGCAGACCCTGATACTAACCGAACAGCGCCGAGGTGAGGATTTGAGAATTCCGTGGTTGTATTTGTAAAAACATGGATCCAAGACAGCCCGGATGCATGGCCAGATGGGAGATCCCTGGCGCCAGTCATATCAGTTTATCAACTGGCTTTTTTTTTTTTTTTTTTTGCCAATACTCGCGTTCGTCATCCAGCTTAGCTGCGCAGGTGCGTGGAATCGAATTGGATAAAATCATTGTCAATGGACCCCGAAATCACGTCATGAGTTCGTATCACAAAGCAAACTTGACATCATTACTATTCTGCTCGTTCGATATAAAGAAAACAAAATAATCAAAGGCGGAGGGGGGGGGCAAGCTTCTTCTTCAAGCTCCGCTAGTATCGCTTCGCCCCCCTCTTCTCATCCTTGGCATTCGTCCGGGCCTGCGCATTCAGCTGAATGGCCTCCTTGAGCTTTGAAATCACTTCGGGCTGGTTGCTAAAGGCCGTATCGAGAATAGACTCAAGCTCAGCTTCCACCTTGGCAATGGGCCTGACGCCGACTTTGCGACTTTGCGAATCGTTCATGAGCGTTGCCCAACGGTTCGTAAAGGAGTAAATGGACTGCCGGAGCAGCTCATCCAACTGCTCACTCATGTCCTCCTCTGTCAAGGTTTTGGCGGTAACGGACGGAGCTCCGCGAGACCATAAAGATCCGCCGAGAATGTTGGCAAAGAAACTCAACCAATTCGTTGGACTCAACGTATCCCAAATCTGGCCAAAATGTTGCATTGCTTGCGGGTGACTGCGGATATCGCCAATTTCGAGAGACACCAACTCGTTCTTGACGATGAGCAGGTTTTTCACCATGAATAAGTCCGGATCTGCTGCCGTCTTGAGATGGCGAATCCTGGATTCGGCCTTTTGTAGAACCTGAATCGTTTCTCTTATGATTTTGAACACAACCGAGCTATTTCTCGACTGTCACGGGGAGAGGGTGTTAGCTTTTTTTGCGCAAAAAAAAAAAAAAAGATGAAGGAGAAGCAGGGGAAAAAAAAAAACTCACAGAGCGCTCCTTTGGCATGGCTTGGTCAAACTTTGACAGTAAATCAATGGCCTTCTTCACCAATGGATAGGCGTTTGACGAGGCCACTCCGTCCACTACTGGTCCAATCTTCAGGTCCACATCCTGCACAACCGCTTTGGTGATGGATTTGGCAATCTCGGCCTCAAAAGCAGCGTCTGTGAAGGGCCACAGGTGATCCACGAGCAACCGTGCGGAGTATTCTCGGGATTTCCTCGTAGAGTGCGACTCGTCCTCGTCGTGATCGGCTATTGAGTACTCATTGGCGAGCCAGCCGACCACGGTGCAGATTGACTCCAATTTGGCAGACTGCAAAACGTTTTGGATGTTATTGCCCAGTGGTGCGATGTGACCCGGGTGTACCATGGTCGTGTTGATGGATTTGAGAGCTTGAAATGCAGAATTGGGAGCCGTGCTCCACGTCGGTTCTATACCGAAAATCTTGAAAAAGAGAGCGTCCTCATTGTACATTTTTTCAAACGACTGTTTGACGTAATTTCGAGTTGCGGTCTCGAGTGAAACACTCTTGACAGCTTTCTGGTACTCCTCCAAGTCGTGCTGAGTGATGACTCTTAAATCTCGATCTCGGATGATGAGGTAGGTACGGAACATATTCGTGGCAGAGATACTGTAGACGGAAGAGCCCGATGACGGGCCCAGCGCTCGTCCATATTGATCGTAAACGTGCCGAACAACCTTTTTAATGTTGGGAAGCAACGAATATGAATCTGTCACCATCTCAGCGAACCTGCCGTAGGTCAGGGCATGACGAGCAGAATCTGATGTGGTTGCTGCCAGTTGACGGGTTATATCGCCCGACCATTTGTCAAGACGAGTGGAGAATCCATGATCGAGTAAGTGAAGCGCTTTGGTGAGCAATGCATTATACCGAGCCAAGTAGCTATCACGTTCGCGATATGTATCCTGCAAGAGAGTATGAGCAACAAGAGCTGATCGGGGCCAATACGTGGCTTTCAACATCCAATAACAACAACAACAACAACAACAATGTTGACTTGAAGGAGATGCAGAGGACTAACGTGTTTCGCCATAAACTCAACACATGAGTTGAGATTCTCAATCATCTCGCCAAACTCGTCGTCATCGACGAGGCGACTGGCCCCAGGGGCATTAAGACGTCGCGTAGCGGTGTCAAGGTAGACATAAAAGTATAGATCGGTTCCCACGTCGTCGGCAAGTTTTTCAAGTCGCTTTCGCTCGTCCAACAGGTCCTCGCATTGAGCTTGAAATGTTGATGTCTGCGTGTCGACGGACTGGAACCAGTCTGATAAGGTGTTCAATAATGTCAGTGTGGCATTTGCGTCGTCGATGAGGCCATCAAGATGGCGGTCGGTCAGTGACAGTTGATCTGCATAAAGCCTACGGCAAGTAAGCACCTCTGCAATCTTCAAATTAAGTCAGAGAAATTGGGGAAGCCCGGCCTCGTACATGTATTCTTGTTGCGCATCCTTGAGCAACTCGTCATCGTCTTCGGTGCCACGGATGGCAGGAGACCGAGGCGTTGAGTTGTGGGATTTTTCTGTTTGGAGTGCTAGAGCCTCCCAACTTGTATTCTTCTTTCCAGGCTTCTTCTTGCATCTCAATTGGCCATCCTTGACGAGCTGCGCTCGGACGACATGATAAAAGTCCGAGTATGAGGCAGCCCGACGAACAAGTGTAGGCTCTGGAGGCGAGTCCGAACATTGTTGCTCTTCGTATGCATTGTCTAATCGGCCGGGGGGTACTCCGTTCTTCACGTTGGCCTGCCCACAATGTCAGGTTTCATGAGCCAGCGACGAGCTTCGTGTACGAACAAGGGCTGAAAGGAGAATTGGTAGACCAACATTCGGCTGCTGCAGCAAGGACTCCTTGCGACGATGGCCCTGCGGCTGAGTGGAAGCGGTTTGCCTCTTTGCAACATCGGGCACAAAACTGTACCACGAGTCCTCATACATGATTTATGAAAGGGAGGGAAAAGAAAAACCGGGGACACGTGAAGATGGCGGCGAGGTTGAAGAAGCTCCGGGACAAGTGACGAAGCTGTGAGCTCTCTAGAAGCCACGGCTGTGGTTGTGCATTGGCTGGTCCCTGAACCAATCAGATCAGTCATGTCAGTGGTCGGAAAGCAAGCGCTCCGTGGACCGATGGCCGCCAGCCAACTCCAACGTTTAGCCGGCACGTGGCGTTCATGCTGTAGTAGAGGAATAGAGATTATAAGGGGATGTTGACTCGTCCTCGTGGGGCAAGCACAGCGCCATTGGCTCGCTGGGAGCGCCAAAGCTTCCATGTCGAGCACCAATCATTCATGTCATGTCTGACCTAATTAGGTCTGGTCTGATAGGTTGGTCACTTTACGCCATGTGCATCCTTGCTCGCATTATCGCAACAAAAGTCATGACCTCAACACTCCGCCAGTCAGACAACCAACCAGAAAGACTTTACATTTGTCGTCGGTTTCCAGACTCTGGCACATGGATCTCGGAGCTGTTCGTCCAGACAGCCAGCTTTCGCCCCTCGTTTCCGTATCTTGCATCATTCATTGATCTGGCTGGCCGTCTACGTCAGCCTTTGTCACGATGAACCCATCGAAAGTGGTCGCGCGAGGGACCGGTGTTCTCACATGGTCGTCTCGTTCGCAGAGCCATGCTCCACGGCCCCGGCTTCAATGGACACGTCATGCTTCAAACGGTCAGCAGGAGCAAGCGCAAAAAAGTCGACAAGGTGGCACTCGCACTGCGCAACTAGCTCTCTATGCTGGTGTTTTTGGCATTGCTGCCGCTGGAGCATATTACTATCCACGGATTCAACAAAGCTTCTCAACACCAGAGGAACCGGCACCCTCTCCAAAGGCGAGTCAACTCAAGTTTGAAAAGGCTCGTAAACAAACCACCTCGAAAGAAGACTACCGGGACTTGCTCAGCTCCCAACATCTGCAGGTCAAAACGAGCTGGGAGCGTCCAGGTCTCTACGCATGGGGCTCCAACGCTGGCAAAGTCATCGACCCTCATTCGAGTGAAAAGTACATCAAGCTTCCCAGACGCATCCCCGGCTTCGACAACCAGCTATTAAGGGATCTGAAACTCACACAAAGCTTTGGAGCCGCCATTGACGAGACGGGCAATCTTATCCAATGGGGCCTCGGCTTTTCAAAGGACGACCCGACGCCTGCAATCACCCTCAAGGGGCAGGATCTCGTCAAGCTTCAGGTTTCGCAGGATCGCGTCATTACACTGTCACGAAATGGTAGTGTGTACTCGTTACCCTCTTCCAAAGAGGACTTGGATAATGGTGCCAAGCAGAAGCAGCAAGGTGGCGGCGGTCTATGGTCTCTGTGGAGCAATGGCAGTGGCAGCAACGAGGCCATCAGCTTCCGCAACCTGACCCCAGTTGGATTGAACCGAGGCGAAAAAGTGACCGATATCAGCAGCGGTCTAGAGCACTGTCTTATTCTCACATCCAAGGGTCGTGTTTTCACCGCTGCTTCGAGCTCTACGTCGTATCCTTCGAGGGGCCAGATGGGTATCGCTGGGCTAACGTGGGACACTCGCCCCAAAGGGCCGTACGATCAACCCCACGAGCTCAAGTCGTTGCAGGGCTTCGAGGCCAAGGCCATTGCCACAGGAGATCATCACTCGGTGATTTTGGATAAGCTTGGCAGGATATTCTCCTTTGGGGACAACACATTCGGCCAGCTCGGTTCCGAATCCGCCGGCGGCTTGCCGTATATCACCACTCCTCTCATGATGTCTGTCGACAAGCTCTATGCGGCGGCAGGCATGGTGCCCAAAGTCACAGCCATTGCAGCTGGCGGCGCCAACACCTTTTTCACCGTCGATGCCGATGCGCCGACAACAGCGGCAGAGTCGCGAGCCATGGTCCCCGCCAAACGAATGCCCAGGACAACGTCTGATTTATGGGCGTGCGGTCAAGGTGTCATGGGTACTCTGGGAACCGGCAAATGGACTCACGTTTCGTCGGGACCTACCAGGGTCAAGGCTCTGTCTTCACTATTCGAGTTTGACGAATCCACCAATAAGAATATGCCAATCAAGCTGAAGGCGCTGAGCATCGGCAGCACGCACTGCGCTGCTGTAATGGACAATGTCACCAAGACAAATGTGACGAGCTCAGGGTCTGAGAATGAGACGAACTGGGGCGCCGATGTCCTCTTCTGGGGTGGTAACGAGCACTACCAGCTCGGGACTGGCAAGCGGACGAATCTATGCACGCCAACGTATATCGGCCCATTAGACGGAGGCTCCAGCGACGCCGACAAGAGCAGAAAGACGGAGGTGCATCGTCTCTGCCTGACGCCGAGGCAGACGGTCCGCATTGGAGAGGGTGGTAAGGGTCGCAAGGTCACGTTGGAACAAAAGGTGGAATGTGGCAAGTACGTCACGGGCATTTACTCGGCGGTGTGAGGGTATAAGGGATGGTAAGCAAGGGGATGCAAGCCAAGGCAAGAGGATGACTTTTTTTCTTTGCAGGTCGAGAGCACCACCAGGTGTTTGATTCTGAGTGTATTATATCATTTCATGATGTGTGTATAATACGTGCCTACGTGCATATGTGTATAGATACGAGACTTGGACGCGTCATGCCCACGAGGTTGATGATTGGATGTTGGATATTTGTCGTATCGAAATCCTCTTGCCTATTTCCAATTACCCCTTTTTCTGTTTCTCTATCTCTCCCTTTTTTTTTATTTTTTTTTTTTTTTTCTAAAAAAAAAAAAAAATCACCTGCTGCATGAATCATGTGCGTTATATATAGGCGTTTAGACAGAGTCACGCACACGAGGACAACTAAGTATAGCAATAGGGCGACAGACGTCATCCGCGGACTAGGATATGATCCTCTGCCAAGATGCCAAGCGAGGAATGGCCGATAAAGATTGAATGATGGTGTCTCGAGCCCATGCTGCATGCTGCATGCTGCATGCTGCATTGCTGTTCGGGCGCAAAGCCTCGGTGTCAAGCACATGTGTTTGCGCCGCCGCTCATCAGCATGACAAGAAGCGGGTGACCCAGCGATGCATCAGTCATCAGTTGACCTCGACTTGTGGACTCTTGGATATGAACATCAAGGAGCCTTGTGTGGTGGTGCCCCGCCGTTGTCTCAGGTATTTCGATCCAAGCGTCGCAGACCAAGTCGGAGTGACTTGACTTGACTGATGACTGATTGATTGATTGACGACATGGAGAGTTGGAGAGTCGAGACTTGGCGCGACCCACTCGCTCGTCGGTCCAGCCGCATCAACATTACCTTCTTCAATCGTCCGATGATCGATCCCTCCTTCATCCGACGTCGCATATGGACCTCTCTCTCTGCTGGTAAGAGGAAACGTCCGACTCAAGTTCCAACCCAGTAGTATCCCTTCGAATTTCCCCCCTTTTTTTGGCCTCTTTTTGTCGCCCTTGTCTGCTCCAGACACAGCCCGGTCTGTGGCTGGCTCGCATCTTCGCGTCCGATTCCCACGACTCAACAACATATCCCAGACGTGTCACCTGCACCGTATCGAAGCCGCAGGCCCAAGTTTCACGTTTCGGTCCAAGGAATTCTTTTTATTCCTTTCCTTATATTCCTTCTTTTTTTTTTCTTCCTTCTTTTTTTTTCCCTTCTTTGATACAATTCGAGTCCGGCCCTCATTAATCATCAACGGTTTTTTTTTTTTTTTTTTTTTTTTTTATAAAAAAAAAGAATTCTAAAAAAAATCACATCACGACATCAGGACAAAAAAAAATTCCCACCATGGACAAACTCCCGAGGCTACGTCGTAAACCGAAACCACCAGCCATCGAAACGTCTGTCGAGCGCACAAGTAGTGACATTGACGAAAGCGCTGTTGTGCCTGCTGATACGGCATCCGGAGCTGCGGCTCCAAAGACATCGTCAATGACGAAGCCTCTTATGAAACATTCTTCCTTGCGCAATCTCAAGCTCCGAGTGACGGCTAAACGCGCGAGGGCAGAATCCCCGGCCGCTCGACCGTGGAGTTCACCAATGGTGGCCATTTTCAATCAAGATGGAGTGGCTCCGCGTTCTGCGACCGAAGGCTCATTGTCTGCAAATGGTCATGGTCGGTCCTTGCCTGTCATGCCGTCTTTTTTAAATATTTCTGCTCAAGGTATGGATTCCCGCCCTCTTTGCCCTTTTTTTTTGCCCCTTCTGTTTACCTTTTTCTATCTTTTCTTCTTTATCTTCCTCTGCGCCGAAACGCCTCCAAGACACAAAAGGCCCGCTACATACTAATTCGTTGCTTCTTTGTTTCATCTCGTCTCAGATATTGAAAGCAAGTTTCAG
>SRPU01000241.1:20000-25427 GCA_018360185.1 Claviceps lovelessii
GTCCTGGCCAGGGACTTGGGGGATCCATCCAACCGCCCGTTTAAAAGTCCTCACGCGCGCCTCGTAGCCAATCGCCAGGCCTCCTCGGTCTGCACTTGCCGCAGAACAGGCAGGAGCGTGGGGTGGATGTCTGCACCCCTGCCCCATCTCAAACTCCCAATCAGAAGTTCAGAACGGAAGCCAAAGACGCCGAGCCGATTTTGCATCCCACGCACTCCCACCGAATGGGATGACGGCTTTCGGGAAAATGAGCATTAAATGGACGATTTGGAGGGTGTTGCTTTCGACGGTCCGGAAATCTACATCAATGGATCTTATTTCCACAGTCTGAGGGAAAAGGCATGGGCTGCAATCTATATTGCAAATTCGTGGGGTATCATCGATTGCTATTCTATAATACATCGTGTCCTTTCTAAGGTATCTAGTACCTGGGTAGGTACCTATTTTTACACATTACATAAAGTACGTGATTGATAGCCGCCCATCTTCGCGGCAATCCAAACACACGCTCGACGAGGACCCTCGCCATGCCAACAGGGTCACTCGAGGCGCAAATCTCTTGATTTTTTTTGACCTGAAACTGCCTTGCCATCCGGCTCCACTGTCAAATGCGCTGCCGTAGCGCTGTCACTTTTGCTCACCGGCCTTGGAGGACACACCGCATCTTTGTACTTCACCCAATGTCAATATCCATGGTCCATTCGGCCGTTTCTTTTGCCATGAAAGCGTAAGCCGCCCGATATACACTGTGTGAGACAAAGCCAGATGCTGTGTGGCTTTTTTTTTTTCCCCTCACGCCAGATCTACAGCTTGCCACAGCGTGCCAATCGATCCGTCGTTTTGCAACTCCGCATAAGTCTTGACTGCCTCGTCATCTGGCCAAACCCAGTCCAGTCCGGAATCGTTCATGTTTTGCAAGAGCGATATCCCAACGCTCTTGTCCAGCATTGGCTCAGCCACCAATCGAAAGACACAGAGCGTCTCGAAAAAGTCTGCATACGGAGGAGGCTCATCCAGCTCACCCAATGCCGAGACGATGTCCGCGTGGCCCCATTGCCGGATCAACCAGTCTAGGAAGCGCCCCATCTCGTCAAACTCTCCCAGATACCCAAGCGATAGCATGTATTCGTAGGCGTGTTCGCTCCGGACCACATCTCCTCGCAGACTCAGTCGTTCGAGTGGCGCAATAGGGTACGGATCCAGATGCCTCTGAACATCCCGCTCCCGTGTGGCCAAGCCCCAGAACATGGCTTTCATCCGACCGCCCACATTTTGTAGCACGGTCGTCGTTGTTGCTGTTTTTGATAGATCACGCGGGCTGAGGTCGCTTGCCGCCGTGTCGAGCTGGTTGCCGCCGTGATCAGTTCCATGTACGGCAGACAGTCTTTGCTTGCATAGTGCCTGCCAGATCCCACGCTGGACTTTTTCATTGTCGGTAGTCTCGGAAGCAATCAGCTCGCGGGCCTCCCGCCGAATAGCTTTTCGTACGCATTTATTGAATTGCGTAAACGATGACAATTGTAGACCGGCACGTGTTTCAATGGTATCCGCAACTCGTGAAATCAGCCCCAGTTGATCTGTTAACGATATCCTCAATGCTCTATGATGCTGCGAGAGATCCTTCAAGATGATGCCCCAGACAAACGCCATCCAGCGAGATCTGACACCTTGCAATCGGACTTCCGAGAGCCGAATGGCCCGCATGAGCGGACGGTTTCCTCTCAGCCCTTCTACTTGTAAGCAAGATTTGATGTACGCAGCAAACATGCTCAAAGGTACGTTCCTCAGTAAGCTTGGGTCCGGCTCGTCTGCCATCAGATTTTGAAGAGTTTCGCCGTTCTCTGAACTATCGCGCAGGTACTGGTGCGCCGTTTCTAGCGAGTCGGCATTGGCAACAAGAGTACGAAGGCAGGCCCCCTGCGGGCGGACACCAGCAAGCTTCATATCCCCATACAGCTCAGAAACGCTGGGGGGGCGTAAACGAGCTCTCTCAAACTCGGCCAGATTGGCCTCGTGCTGCGTCGAGAAGTTCAAAGCCTTGTCGCCTGGGAGAAATCCGCTCTCTGGCTCAACTTCCCTCATCATCAGTTTCTCAAACATGGCCGCATACTCGTGTAGGCCGGGTTTCAGTCCCAATTCTGGCGGATCTCTGAATCGTCCCCATGCTTCCTGGGCGTTTCGCGTAGCACGAATGGATGCTTCCCATACTCCGATGCCGCGACCTTTGCCGACTGCTTTCCTTTGCTGGATTGTCGGAGCTCCATCCACGGCCATGCCTTGCAAAATGTCAACGGCCATATCCAGCTGTTCTTTGGAGTATCCGGCTTCTTGCATGAGCATTCCCGCGCTGACTGTACGGCTCCAATTGTCTTCCGGGTCACTTAACTCATCCATTCCATGCCCTGGCTGAAGATATGGTGGCCAGCCTGGGGCATGACGGAGTGAGCTGTGTACCTCTGTGTAGTTCTTGGGCAGCCCAGACAGAACATCCCGAATGGCCCGGAACCCCGCTCTGCTGATGAGCAAAGGCTTGGGCAAGGTCCCCGACATAGTAAGAAGAATTCTCTGCGCTTCCCAAAAGTAGACGTTCGGCATAGATTGCTGGACTGTTTGAAGGCGCGGCTGGGGTCGAACTGCTTGAAGACATCCATTGAAGGCCTTGCATTGCCACAAGTGCATTTTCCGTGCATCATTCGTACGTGACGACATGCGTTCAATGTGCCGGGATGCCCTGTCCGCCAGCAGAATGATGTACCTAGGCTCAAGTCGCAAGCATTGGGCAGCGAGTAGTCGCATGATCAGGTCGAAGTTGGCATGGTCAATGACGAATCTCTGACCGGACATGTCTTTTTGTACGCGACGATGATTCCGAACACGCAATCCGGCTTGCATTTTTTCTCTCATTTTCGCTCTTTCAGCAGCATCAAAGTACATATGGCAGGATTCAATCATTGCAAGCAGAGTCCCCGTGTCGATGAAGTCTGCAGTTGGTCGTATAAGAAAGTTGAAAACAAACTGAGGCACGAAGAACCTCTTCTCCAAGAATCGCTGGCACCTCTCCTCGTCATCGCGTCCCCGCAGCACATATACGTAGTAGTCGAGAGCTTCCCGGCTGTGAATTGCCAAGCGCGGGTGCTTCAATATTCTATCCATCTCGTCCTCGGTCGGTAGCAGTGGCAATAGTTCGCTAGACTCGTTTGATTCAAACGCTTCTTGGCGCATGAGCTCTTGCAAAAGAACGACGGACAATCGAAAGGTGCGAAACCCGGCAATCCTCGTTTTCCAGTACTCCACATCTTCAGCCCGGCCCAATACCTTTTGCAATACGTGGCTTGCTGCCATGTGTTCTAATAACTTCTTCGAAGTCTTTTTCGTGGAGACAGATTCTTGAGTCGGTTTGGAGCGGTTTTGGAGTGGAATGAATGCATTTTGTTGCGACGTGCGATCGTTGGGCAAGTGCGTACTGGTAAGTCGAAGGTTGCCGTTGCTTGTGGCAGCATGGTACTCTATGGATAGTGACTGCAAAGCAGCACTGTTTGAAGCTGAATAATCGCGAGTCCATGCGTTTCTAGACTTCTTATAGCACAGCTGCTGTAACAAAAACAGTTGTCAGTCTCCCATGGCTCGGATTCGATGGGCAAAAGGTGAAAAGAGACGTACCAAGATGAGCAGTCTCGCGCGAGGCGGCAGCGGCCGCCGTCGTTCAAGCTGTCCTGCAACATTTCTCAGCATGCCTCCTCATAATCTCGATATTTTCGTGGTGGTCGTTGCGGCACGCATGCTGATAATGACATTGGCGCAATTTACATCAAAACCTTGCTGGTCAAGCCAGAAAATACATGGATACGAGGTGGAAAAGATCATGCACTTGTGGGGTTATATGCGTGAAGCGGGGCGCTGATGGAGGTCAATTGGATTAGCTCTGGAAAATCAGAACGTTGCCCATTATTTACATGTATGTACGTTGAGCTTTCGAAATAATTTTGCTGTTTTCATGTGATTGCAGTTTTGGTTTTTGACAAAAAATGTATGAAATCGCATTCACTTAATCTTATGAGACGGCTGTACGGGATTTTCATGTGCGACTCAGTGCAAAGCTTCATACTCTGCGATTGAACCTGCTTTTACTTTCTTTTTATTATGACTCGTTCTCTTCAACTTCTTGGCTTGTCTTATCCTTTCGTTTTTGTACGACCTCCCAATTGTAGACCCTCGCTGTTGCGACTTCCATGGTCTAGAAAGTACCGTTAGCTCAAGGCTCCAAGTTGACCCAAAGTCGTTCGATACACGTACCGTGATTTGCTCTCTCAGAAAATCCAAATCCTCTTCGCAATTCGACAGGCTCGTCTGAGCTGTGGATAGCTTCGAGGTAAGCAGGTCTTCAGCTTCGTCTACGGGATATGACAGCATGACATTGGCCTGAAGGCACTGGTTAGATACACAGATGGCGTCATTTCCAGAATGCTTGCTGAAACACCTACGCCAAGCCAAATATAAACTTCATCAGTAGCAGGTATATTAGCCCTCGCATATAGTGTGTCGTTGAGTTCGAAGGTCGTCTCTATGGGTTCGGTCTCGTCCTGAAAAGCATTCGATCAGTCCTGTTGCATCCACAATGTCATCTAGAGACTATACCTTTCTCGATTTCAAGAACTTGACGGTGTCCAGGGTTTTCTGAATCTCCGGTATTTTTTCTTTCAAGCCCCCCATTCTTTTTTGAAGATTCATTTCCATAAACTGGTATTTTCTGCCCGACGGTGTTACTGGCTGGTGTGGTCGAATGACGATGACGAGCTTCCTGGGCAAAGAGGGAAAAAAAAGAAAGAACGAGAGACAAAAGAGACAAATTCATAAAACTCCATGACCATTAATAAGGTCACTCACGATATCATCTCCTGGAACTTGCGTAGCGTCGGCTCAACATCTTGTCTTGTGGCAACATAGTCCTCGACTTTGTCGACGAAAGGCGCGTAAGGAATGCCTCGTGGGTTCGTCGGTGCGTCTTCCTGGCCGCTGCGCAGAACATTTTGGTTAGCAGGATGTTTCACTTTGCAGTCTATGAAGGTGGAAGAAGTGACTCAATACACGCCTTATATCCGATGCCTTTTCCGTGCTCACCATGTTTGCGAGCTTGTCTGTCCTTTAAGTCTAGGTCAGACTCGGGGTTTTGACAAAGTGCTGTTTTGCGACAGCCGTTTCGTCAGTAGGTACAAGTTATTAGGCTGGTCCCCCACGGAGGGCAAAGGTGAAGGTGGGGGGTCTGGTGGGTCTGGTCGAGGCTGAGGTAGCTTGGCGGGAGCTGTTCAAACTGCTTCATAAACCATTTGAATACCTATAGGAAATCTGTAATTTAGGGGGTCGGGTTTAGGCAGGGTCCCTTTTTTTTTTTTTTTTTTTTTTTTTTTTTTTTTTTTTTTTTTTCGCTTG
>SRPU01000242.1:0-25411 GCA_018360185.1 Claviceps lovelessii
CCCAACCAGCATAAAGAACATGAATGAGAAACCAAAAAAAAGCAAAAAAAAAAAAAAAAAAAAAAAAAAAAAAAAAAAAAAAAAAAAAAAAAGCGAGACGGAGAAGTCAAAGGCAGAAGTGGAACGAGGAATCGTCAAGGGGTAGCTGCGTACTGTACCTCGAATGTACCCAATCCATATTTTTTATTTTTGCGGTACTTGGCAGTACTTAGTAATCTCTTCATTGTTAACAGCTGCGCCCGGGGCTTTGGCAGCTGGTGAGAAGCCGTCTGTATCGAATGTTGGCCGGGTGCTCAGGTACTCGATACTTGGTACTTTGAAATAAGGTACCTAGGTACCTAGGTACTTAAGAACTTCGTTATCGATGCAGGTGCAAGCAAGACTTGGAGCCACAAACAAGGCAACCGACATGTCAAGCCCAGCGTCAAATCGCGCCAACCCGTTCGTTTAATTGCTGATCTGGCCCCAAAAGAAAAGTCCGCCAGACTAATGTACTCCGCCATGCTGGCAGGCGATAGGTATGAAGTTTGAACACAGCAGCACTTCCGACAAAAAATATACTGAACATGGAAAACAGATGTTTTGAGCTTTTACCTTTTCGGTGGGACAATGCCCGCTGCTTCTGCTTTGAACTAACGCAGTCTGATGATTCAGTGCGGCACGACGTAACACTCACTTCCCGACACAAATGCGACACAGTGGGATACCAACAGCTTGAAAAAAGCTTTCAATGGATGCGGGATGATACCACTATAGTGATAGCCAAGACTCAAGCGAGGCGGGAATTGTGAAAGCCCGGCAGAGTGTCAAAAAAAGAAAAGAGAGAGAAAGGAGGAAAACAGCCCATCAACACCATCCAGGTCACTGGAAAAAAAAAAAAAAAAAAAAAAAAAAAAAAAAAACACCACCGGCGGCCTGATTGTAAAGCCCCGCCAGGATACACCGCCATCCTGAGCGGCGTTCCAGCGGCTTTGTTGAGTCAACTGCTTCTATTGCCGTCATCCATCGCATCTGGTCTTCTTTTAGCCTTCGCGGACGTCGGAGCATCGGCCAAAGGGCAGCACGGGCTACATGGACGCAAAACAATGCACGTCCTTGATCTCTCCCAAATCGGAGCCGAGAACGCCGAAAATTGCACTAGCCCCAGTCGCGCACTCACCAGAAGCAAGGTGCTTGAGATGCTTGTCGCAGCTGAGACCAACGAGTAACGAGCTACAATCTGTGAGCAATGAGCAACGAGCAATAAACAATGAGCGGAAATGACTGGTTGAGAGTCGTGGCGAATCTGGTGAATTGTTAAACCGCGGTATCGTGATACGAGCAGACGCAGCTTTGTTCTCTGCCCAATCGCGGTGGCGTGTCAACATCTGCACATGACGGCTCCAGGCCGTCGGGTTTACTACACTCCTCCTGCGGTTAGCAACAACCAGAATTACCAGGGTACGATGACGGTCATTTCCCGAAGAGGACGACCAAGGTTGCCCTCTCGCTCGCTCGCGGCCACCCTCACAAGAGGGAAAGACACATCTTGAACATTGGGCATTTGCACAAATCAGTTGTGCGCAACCAAGATGATACCTCAGTCAGTAGTATCCAACCATTCCAACCACCACCTCTCGCGCAGGCAGCAGGCCCTTCCATGCGAAGCTCTTTGTACCGAATTGATACGATATCGATCAACAAAACAAAACAACAGTGTCATTTCATTCATCTTGCGCGAAGAGCAGCCATCCATGATCTTTGCCTGTCTCAAACTTGTGTCATTCTCCTGGAGATGTTCAAGACAAGAGTGATTGGTCGGTTTGATGCCTCAGCCCGGACAAGGTGGTGTTGGCGACGGCTGTACCAGCCGACCAGGATACGCCGCCGCAATGCCCATTGCCGATACCCTGCTGCATTGCCCCAGCTGGGACGACGAGTTGGCAGCCCCCGACTCTGCGTCTGTCTGACCGTTTGCCGTCGTGCGTGCGAGGGCGTTTGAGGGTGTGTCTAGTGACCAAGAATTATGTCTATGGTTAGATCCCGGGTCCGGCGTCGATACTCATCCTGCTCATCGCCTCGTTTGGTGGAGTCAAAATGTTGTTTGTCTGGGATACCAGGCCGTTTTCCCCCACTACTTCCGTGAGCTGCTCCGGTTATTATATGTTCCTCGACTTGGCATACACAAACACACACAACCTCTGAACCGTTCACTTTCTCTCTCAAGGCTCCCCGGATAGCTTGGTGAACCGTTGACTCTACCTATCTAGTTGGGGACCTCTCTTGTGCTCCTCGAAGTCCTTGTTTCTTCACGAAGTACACCAACGACGTTGAGACCGGAGCTGAAATAGTATCACCGTCCATACGCCATCGATGCCCCTACCTGCCCCCAACTGGGATCGAAGTCGATTCGGTATAGATGAGCGCCGTTACGTCGAGGTATGTGACGCAGTCTCGACTATGGCATGACGATTCTCGGACGTTGCGACTTGACATGGAGGCTGACCTACCTTTTCAACTTCAGGTTCTTCTGAAGTCCACAAGTTGGGAAACAATAGAACTGGATGCCACTGAAAGCTGTGCGTCTGGCCATAGAACTACCTTTCACCCCCTTTCACCTCGTCAATCCACAGAAGAGTTATCGGGTACACTTGAATTCTCTTCTCATATCCTCCTTGGATATCATAATGAGCTAATACCTATGGGCTAGGGCTCTCACAATTCTCACAAGCATGCACAATAATTAGTCGCGTGCCAACGTCAAGTACCCTTCTGCGAAATTGAGTGACCGAACACAGCTTCGGAACATTGTGACATTTCATTGCTTGTTTCGACTTATTTTCACACCCACGCCACGAACAATTCTCTTTTTCTCGGCGTAGACGCTGCAGTAACTTCCCTGCTCTAGTGGTGGCTCTGTTCTCTTGTGTAACAACTCGTTGACTTCTGACCTGAATTGGCCGCAAGACTACTGCGCTCGCTGTTTACGCACAAACAAAGGACTGACTAGGTTTTGTTCTCATATGATTTGTGGTCGAATATCTGCAGTCGAGACTTGTCAAACGCGCGAGCCACTCCACCCACAGTAGAGGCAAACAATCAAGACGACGCAAAGTCGAATTTTTACCGTCTCAAATACCGTCCTCAGCCTTTGAACCAATTAAATAGAGCCGTGGAAAATACAACAAAGAAGAAGAACGAAAAGAGAACTTACTACGGCCAAAAAAAAAAATGAACAATATCCCCAATCTATTAGGGCCTGACAGGGCGTGGGCACTGCAAGATATCAGGTTCATACTCAGCATGAGACAACAACCACAAGCTGCAAGAGCCTGTGGTTTCGGTGACAGGGACAGAAGAGTCATCGACCCGCCGCCCATTGTACAGCTGTTCATCGGCGGCCAGTCCATCACAAGAGATGAAGCTCGACTATACCTTCGCTACGAGAGCTACGTAATGAACTGCTCAATCTGCGACGAGACGGGAACACGCGATGCCTCCTTTATGCCAGAGGAATATCAGCATCAAAGACGACTGATGGGCTCTGTGATCGGAACTCCCTTTGTGGGTCAAGATGACCACGGAGAAGAAGGCTGTTTCTTCTGCTTCTCCGATCTGTCATGTCGAACCCCCGGGGCGTTTCGCCTCAAATTCACCCTCATCATGATCGATCCCTCACGGGCCGGCCAGGTTCGACATTTCCCCGTTCTCAGCGAGCTTCTAAGCGACGTTTTCCACGTCTACAGCGCCAAAGAATTTCCCGGTATGCTACCGAGTAGCTCTTTGGCGAAAAGATTGAAGGAGCAAGGCTGTATCATCTCCATCAAGAAGGGCAACGATAAGAGCAAGAGCGGAGGGGGATCAGGTGATCTGTCGGACGATGATGCTGGACGACCAAGCTCCCGGGGCTGGCAGAGAAGGACCAATTCTTAGAGGTAAATACTGGACAAAAGCATGCCGTGCCAACAGCTGCTGCGAAGGCTGCTGGGCCCCCGCCACGGCACCCATGTACTCATTTGATTGGTATTTTGGGAGACGAGGCTCATGGGTGAACGGGTTTTTCTTTTTGCACGAGCGTGACAATGTTATTGTTGTGATTTTCCTGAAAGCAAAGCAAACGATGGGTCTGGCGTGGCGTGGCAAGTGTTGGTATAGAGAATTTAGAGATTCTGACGTGGCTGCATCGAACGCGGCCTTTTTTTTCCTGTCTTGTCACAATTTGGAAACATTGAACTTCCTAATGTTCCTTCTTTCTTCCTTTCTTTCTGCTTATCCTTGATTCCAATGTCCTCTGCCTAGCAATAGCTGCATCACTTTACCCAGAAGACTCCGCTGCACATGGTTTCCATCTGTAGCACCCACGCGCCTCTATCCCCCCTTAGCAGTTCAGATCCACTTATCATGGATTCTCTTCTTTTCATGGCTTCTTTGCGTGGTGCTCCTTTTACATTTCACGCCCTATCAGAGCAGCGCTATCATGTGCCCATCTGCATGTATGTCCATGAAGTCACGCCGTCATGGCTCCAGTGCCGTTGGAACAGCCCTCCATGCCGTAAAATAGATGATGTCCAAGAGCCTGTCGAGACTTGATCGTGGATCAAGAATGGGCCAATTCATCGACGGGGCATGACATGAGATTCCTGCTCGCGAAACGAGGCCATGAGTCCGCGCTGGCCGCGCCGTGAAGTCAAGACTTGTCTTTTGTTTTCTTCTTTTTTCCTTTTTTCCTGCATGGCCTTGGCTCAAGCGCCCAGACGGCCAGCACAGCCAACATCCCCGGCGAATGGCGGGCGGCGAATATTGCAGCCGCTGCTGGATGCAGGTCTGGCGAAGGTGGAAAGCGGAATGGCGGGCGACGGAGAGCATCCATCCTCAGTATGCCCACGATAAGGGGCTTTTGAGGAGGGGGTATGTCTTGGGCGTGATGGTGCTCCTCGGACGATATGGGATTTGAGAAGGAAATATATATGTTTTTTAGTGTTTTTCTCTTCCTTCTTCTATCCTTGATACTTTTCTTTCTTTCTTTCTTTCTGTTTTTCTTTCTTTCTATTTTTCTTTCTTTCTATTTTTCTTTTTTTCTTTTTATTTTTTTTTTTTTTTTTTTTTTTTTTTTTTTTTTTTTTTTTTTGGCCTTTTTCCCTTTCTGCCGGCGCCTCCGGTTGTCCATCTAGGGTAGGCCGGGGTGCTTGGGCGTGTGATTTCTGGCCATGCATGGTGCTTTGCGATGAATGAAGTGAGGCTGCAATGTATACGTTGGGAATGGACAAGAAGAGTCGTAGTAAATAAGGAGAGAAAAATAAGAAAGAGAAAAAAAATAATGAACCAAGTTTGTTTTGGAAAAGACACCAACAGAACCCCAAGTCAAAGTATACATGGAGTAATGCAAACACCTCTACATGTGAGTGACTCTCAGGCCCGTAGAATTTGCTCACTTCTACAAAGACACCGTGCCCATCCTGCACCATCAAATCATTCGCACGGACGCATGGAGAGGGAATGGCTGAACGGAGTGTATAGGCACGTTGTACGGAAGAAGCAGTTGGGGGGAGGGTGGATGGACGGGAGAGAGACGGACACATAATGTATATATATAGATAGACACACACACACATATATATATGCAAAGACATATAATCTATCTACATACACAAATAGATGACGAATAGATAGAGCGATACATAGGCATACATGTACGGAGAAATACATATACAGATAAATATAGATACACATACACAGACCTATGATATACCCAACATATACACATACACATACACGCACACATATATACATCAAGCCATCGACAACTTCATCACCAGTCTCCATCCCTCCATCCCTCCATCCTCCATCCCTCCATCCTCCACCCCTCCATCCTCCATCCCTCCATCCTCCATCCCTCCATCCTCCATCCCTCCATTCTCCCACCCCAAGCAACAACACGCCACGTCTAACCCTTCCCCCAGACTCACCGCTTGCACATCACTCGCCACTCAGGATACTGATCACTACAATCACTACAAAACATCACAAGGACCGCCCAAGAATCATACATCCCCGAGCGCAATGTATCGTATAAAGTCATGCCTCATTCTGCACATCTAAAACGCCTGCTATGGGGGAAACATGGTCTGCTGGTTTGGTCTCGGTAGAGACGGATTGGGGGAAAGGGAAGAATAAAAGACATGAAAAGGAAAAAGGTAAAGGGGAAAAAAAATGAAAAGAGAAAAAACAGATAAAAAAAAAAAGTAAGAAAAAAAAAGGAAATAAAGGAAACAAAGGGGGAAAGAGAGAGAGAGAGAGAGAGAGAGAAATCATCTACTCCTTCCTTATTCCCAAGTCATTAAAAATCTTGGCCTTGACCTCCCCCGCCATGAGCCCCGTCCTCTCCCGACTGGCCATCAGATTCACATCATTCGTCAACTTGTCCATGGCCCTGTCCACCCACGAGCCCGCCTGGCTCGGCACAATGCTCTGCGAGCCCCTGTTCTGGGCCATGTGCGTCGTCAACTCGCCCACCTTGCAGCTCAGATCGACCATCTGCTTGCTGCCGTAGTCGCGGTTCGTCAGCAGCGGGTTCTGGCTGAGCGTCTGCACCCAGTACTTGTGCCAGAGCAGCTCGAGCAGATGCGCGTCGAGCGTGCTCTTGAAGTGCGACACCTCGAGGCTGTAGTAGCGGCTCGCGTGGGCGCCAAACTCGGCCGCCTTGGCCAGCGGGACGGCCTGGAAGCCGCTCGCGTCCGTCGCCGCCGCCGCCTCGGACCCAGGACCGGCGCCCGCGTCGAGCTTGTGCGAGTTCGGATACGTGCGAAAGGCCCCAATCTCGACCTTGCCGGCGCTGACGGTGCGGTGCGGGTCAATCACGACGGCCAGGAACGGGTCCTGGAACTGCTGCTGCATGGCCTCGGTGTCGACGTCGATGCCGCTCAGCCAGCATCCGTAGCCGGGGTGGCTGTGGTACCATCCCACCACGTTCTCCTGCCGGCCCTGCGCGCGGCACGAGTCGAGGTACTCGACGATGTACTCGTTGGCCTCGTCCTGCACGTTGACTCTCGTCTCCGTGCCCTCGACCGGGAGCCTGAACGCGTCGGTCACGACAAAGGTGTCGCCGTCGACGTAGCCCTGCATGAGGCCCATGATTTCGAGATTGCCGCCCGACCGCGCATGCATCATCATCTTGATGAGCGCCACGGCGCTGATGCGCACGTGTTTGAAGTAGTCTGGGTCTTGGGACCATGGCCGGGCTTGGGCGGCGGCCTTTTGGGCCTCGGCATCATAGTTGTAGAGGGCGTCGCGTTTGGGGTCGACTAGCTTGACGCCGTTCTCGAGCTCTACCAGGTTGCATCGGATTAGATTACGAGGAGGAAACCAGCGGCAGCAAGACGGGAGGAGAGGGGATCAAGGGAACGCTTTGGGGATTTTGCTTTACCCCATGTTTGGAGGAGAGCTTTCTCCATTTTTGTCGGCCTCGAAGAATGCCTCGACGCAGCCGGATGGTTTTCTTTTCGTGAGCGGATGGAATCCGGCATCGACCATCACAACTTGCAGGTTTCAACTTTCGAGCTGCTGTGGTCACTGGCTTGGGGGAACGTGGGGGTCAAGCTCGAGAAGCCCCACTTCAATGGGTGGTCACTGGTGGCTGTTGCTATCGATAAGAGCTCTGGTTGAGAATCCACGTTCTGCCATTCGATCTACGGGTGCATGCATACATGCATGGTATGCAGGGTTATATCAGGTCCATATTCTTCCTTGCGACAGGATTCAACACAAACACCAAGAACATAAGTCTCTTCAGGCAGAAGCTTGCCCTGAATTCAATCTCCGGTTCCATGGTCTAACGGTCATGACTGCGGATTCTGATTCCGCCAGCGAGGGTTCGACTCCCTCTGGAACCTGACACGCTACCTTGTTAATTAGCCTGAATTGCTTGAAGAAAAACATGATTTTTTTTGGACGCTGTCCATCTTTTTATTGACACTCATGTCTCGTCACGCCGCAAAAAGAACGACAAAAAAGAACGAAATGAAAGAAAGAAACGCCACAATCCAAGATGAAGGAATACGAAACGGGACATCACCATTTCAAAGAAGGCACGCCTGACTGGGTAAGTGGCTGGCGCAGATCATGAGAGATACCAAGAGCGGCCAAAGAGCGAAAAGAAGGAAAGAGGAAAAGAAGGATAAAAGGCAAAGAGGAGAGGATATTTGGGCAGTATCCTGTTTTCCCCTCTTCATTTTGTTTTGTTTGGCGCATCGTGAATCATCAGTGCGACAGCATGACGTCTGTGTTACTTGCTTGACTTTGTAAGTGCAGGACCAGATTCGCACAGCACGCGGCGGTGGTGAGGTGTGAGGGAAATAGTGCAAATAAACCTGTTTTCTGTGTCAAAAGAACAATATTAAAATAAGAGGGGGGGGTTGGTAGTTTAAAAGAACAAAAGCCGTAAGTGCTTGTATCCCGGGCCAGTCTTCCCATCTTTTTCTTTTTGGGTTGCCACTGCTGTAAAGATCATCAACGACATGAGCGCAAATATGTCTCTGCCGGAGGACAGAGATGCGAGTAACGAGGCTCTTCTGCCCGTTACAGATCCTGCAATAGGGGAAGAAGGCCAACAAAGACAAGGACGGGAAGAAGAAAAGACGAGCCCTGTCGCGCCTCCCACTCGCAGCCATGCGCTGGCGCAAGACAATGCCGGCGAGATGAATCTGCAGGAACCACAACCGCAAGAACAACATCATGCTGCGCAACGCCGTGCAGAACATACAGCTACCGATGCACAAGATAACTCCACGGCCTGGACGACGGATGAATCGGCCGCGCAGACGTGGCCCGTCCTGAACAACCTCACGAACCAGCAACTATGGGCTCTCATACGCCGGTTCAACCGCCAAGTCTTTGCGGTCAGGACCATTGACAACACACCCGGGCCTCTCACAGCCATGGATATGAACGTTGGCGTGGTGGACGACCTGTCGCCCGAGAGACTGCGTGCTCATATCGAGCGTCTCTACATGACGGTGTTGGTGTCCCTGTACGCCTCATATAAGCACGTGGTTCGTCTTCGCTCGTGGCGCGAGAAGCAACGGACCATGTTGTTCTTGGTTGGCTACGCGGTGGCGTGGCAGACGAGGACGCTCATGGCGGCCATGACGGCGTTTGTCATGATTCTGATAGTGTATCCGCCTGCAAGGGCGTGGTGTTTCCCGCCGGCGCCGCCCTCTCTCATCGATGCTGATACGGGGGGTGTCAAGAGTCCGCTGTCGGGAGAGTTGGCGTCGGATTCGGTGACGGGGGCTGCGGAGATGCACCCAGGAGAGGCGGTTGAGCAGGAGGCTCATAATTTTATGAAGAGCATTACCGAGGTGTGTACTCTCTCAGGCCCCCTTTTTATCTCTCTCTCTCTCTCCCTCCCTCCCCCCCTCTCTCTCTTTTCTTCTTTTCTTTTTTTTCCCCCCCGTCATTGTCTTCTTCTGACCCCTCTAGTTGGTCATGACCATCGGAGCAGGCCAGCACCCCCAGGGCGATCCTCACGAAACGTACAAGGACGACGTGCTCAACCCGTCGTCCATAGTCCACGGTGTGGCAGACGCAAGAGACAAGACAGAAGGCCTGCCGACGGGAAAGAACGGAGGGGGGGAGGAGGAGGAAGCAGACGAGACCAAGAGACCCATTTCGCAGGCCGTGGAGCACTACCAGGTCCTCCCCCTGATGCAGAGGCTCCCTGAGCTCGTGGATACGTGGGAGCGCTTCGAGAACGCGCTGAGTCCAACGTCGCCGCCTTTCCCTCGTCATAGGCATAGGTTGGTGCTCGCGGCTTGCTTGGTGCCTCTGCTGCTCGTGTCGTGCTGTGTGTCGTCGCAAACAATGGTGCACGGGTTGGGCTTCATCAACGGGGTAGTGTTTTTCGGAAAGCCTGCGATCCGGTTCGTTGGAGCTTGGTTGGATGAGAGGATCCCGGATTGGAAACGGTATATCGAGTTGCGACATACGATTTTGCGCGGCGTGCCGACGAACGCGCAGCTGACACTGACAATTCTGCGCATGGGCGAGGCGAGGGGCTGTCCGGTGCCTCCTCCGCCGACGAGGGAGCAGCCGGGCAGCGCGGAGGGGCATGTCGACACGAGTGAGCTGGATCAGATTGGTGCGTATTGTATTCCATGGGCAGCCATATATGCGTGCATGTGTGTACATGTGTATGTGGTATGCGAAATGCTACTGACACAATGGCAATAGGGGCACCACATCAGGACATTCAAGAAGCCATCGAGCCCGATGCCCAATCCGAGTCGCAGCCCTCTACACACTCGGAGAATGCAGACGCCAAGGACTCGGAGGACGGCCAATCCAAAACGGTGCGTCGCGTGGCCAACGCCATCAAGCGCACCACCAGGAGCGGCGTCAAAATCCTGCTCAAAATCGACCAGGCGCGGGCGTCGCTCGGGCAAGAAGACGCCACCAACCGGCTCGGCGCTCTCCAGGAAGAGCCAGGCCGAGTGCAAGACGCAGGCCCGGTGCGTTTCCCGGCGCGGTACCACGGGGTAAAGGGATACGCCTTCATCATGGCCAACGAGGCGTCGAGTAAGGCGTCGGGTCCGGCTCTGCGTTGGAGGAGCCTCACCGCCGGTGACACGGTGACGGGGGGTACATCGGAGGAGGCCGGGGCGACGGCGTGGACGGTATCGCTGTCTGAGATTGGCGAGATGCGAAAGATGGGTGGCTTGGGATGGAAGAGCAAGGCCGTCGTGGGAGGGGTGCTGGGATGGCGGGTGACGGACGGGCTTGTGGTGACGCTGCGGGACGGCACGGAGCGGCACTTGACGGCGGTGACGAGGCGGGACGAGCTGTTCAACCGGCTGGTGGCGCTTGGGGGGCACAAGTGGGAGATGGTTTAGTGCGTCGAGGCTGTCGCCGGGGAGTTTTGTGCTTTTGAGATTCGATTGAGGTCTATCGAGGTTTATTGATGTGTACTTTATTGGGGTCACGTTGGACTTGTGCAAGGGCAAGCTCGGCCGTCCTCGGCTCCTTCCCGCTTTCCTCATCGCTCCTGCCTCGTGCACGCTGCACTCACTCATGTTGCTGCAACCACGCGCGTCCGCACCGAGGCAGATATCGGCAAATCGGTCAAGAATGGCATGTTTGCTGGGGAAATCATGTCATAGGACGGATAATGGGAGAAGAAAGAGAGAAAACCCATCAAAGAACCGGACTTCGTCGACGGAAGATTCAAGAGCGACGGCACGCACGGACATGGCTTGCGGGCTGCGACCGACGAGCATTCTCTGGAGAAGCGATGGGTGCGTACCGTATAGGCCTTTCCTGCGTATCGAATTTTTTTTTTAAATCTCCTATTCTTTTATTCTTATTCTGTTTTCTTTTTTTTCCCTTCTTTCCTAGACGGACCGCAATCACGACTGCGAATACGGCGACTGGGTGGAGCGAGATCTCATCCGAGACGGATTCCAATGTGCGTTGCCTCAGTCCCGAGTCCCGAATCCCTTGCCACGCTTTGAGTCTTGACTAGCCATTGGCGCCGCAAACTCCACAGGACAAGATGGCATATGTTGAAGAAAGGGGGAATTAGACGGCGCTTTCTGGGCGGTCTGTCGCGGGGTGTCTGAGTCTGGCTGTTTTGGGACATTTCGGGGCTGTGTAGGGAGGGAGGTGGGCTGTTGAGGCAAAGGGGGAACTTGGATGCGGAGAAGTTCAGAACGGCGGGACGCAAAGGGTTATGCAAGATGTAGCCATTACGGTCTTGAACATCACCACGTTCCTCTTCGTGACGGTTCCGGCCCGACAAGGCGCCCTTTGCCATGCATTCATGGCTGGCACGCATCGCCATAGAACCTTGTATAAAAAGAAAACGGGATGGCCTACTATGCACGGTGGCGGCATGTCATCAGTCTACCGTACTAGGAACAGACATTCGGTACAAAACCTGGCTCCGTCGCCGTGTGAATGATTACGTAGATGAAGAAACTAAATAACAAAAAGTCTGCATGTGCCATGTACATGTACAGTGATTCAACCCCCCCCCCCCCCCTTTTACTCCCGCCACCTACTCCTCCATCTCTTCGTCTTCCTGCGCCGCCGCCTCGGCCTCGGCCTGCTTCTTGGCCTTGAACAGCGCGGCCCAGTCTTGCGCCTTGGCCATGACCCTCTCCTTGCCCTTGGGATCCAGCTTCTCCTCCCATGCGGACCAGCGGCGGAACCACTTCTCCGCCTGCTGCGGCTTGAGACCCTTGACGCGCGTGCGGCGCTCAAACACATCTCGCACTGCCGTGACGTCCGCGTCCGCGCCCGCTACGCCCATCTCCAGGTCGAGCAGCTGGCTCCACAGGTCGCCCTTCTTGGGGTACGCCGCTAATAACCCTTCAAACATGGTTCGCCCGCGTTCCGGCTCGCCGTTGGGGGACCGGAATTCGAGAGCCGCGAATCGACTGACGATGCTTTGGTGGTGGTGTTTGTCCAGCTGCTGCATCGCCCGTGGGAGAAGCGCCCGCGCTCGGGGTGGCTGGCCCATGGTGACGAAGAGGAAATGAGCGTAGTTTGTCCACACGCTGGGCACCTTGGCGCCAAACTTTTTCAGCATGCTTTCAAACAATTCGTCGGCAAGCTAGAATGATCAAGTTAGTATTTTTTTTTTCTTTCCCCTTCTTCTCTTATGTTTCTTCGTTTTCCTTTTTCCTAAACAGCGTCCGACAAAACATACCTTGAGCTTCTCCGACTGGATATAGATACTCGCCAACCGCTCATGCACTTCTTGCTCATCATTATACTGACACGCTCTCTTAAACACCTCCTCGACAGTCTGCTTGGTTCCGTACGCAACTTCCAGATTGAGATACGCGACCCACACATTGAGCTTCTCGGTTTCTTCCCGAATGTTGATGCTCTTGATGGCTCGCTCAGCAATCTCTCTCGCTTTCGGCAACTCGCTGACCTGCATCTGGAAAGCCATGTAGGCGATCCATAGCTCAGATGAGTCGGGCTGCCCCAGCAAAAGTCGCTCGTAGTCGCTCGACGTTTGAGGACCGTGCGCGTCCAGTTGAGCAGTGCGGTCGACCTCAATCTCGACCTTTCGACCCTTCTTTTTCTTCGTCTTGTCCTTCTTTTTGTCACCTTGCTTCTCATCTGCGTCCTTGTCTTCCGACTCGGGCCCTGCTTCATCAAATGGGTCGGCAGACCACGCGCTCTTTTTTCCCAGGCTCAGGCCGCCCGACTTTGTGACTGGGGCGTCCTCCATTTCCTCATCTTCATCCTCGTCTTCGTCTTCGTCCTCATCATCTAGGTCGTCTTCGTCTTCGCTGTCGTCTTCGTCGCCGCTGCCATTGGCCAAAAGTTTCTTGAGCAGGGCTTTTTGCTCTTCGTCCAGATCCTCATCGCCATCCTCCTCCTCCTCCTCGTCACCATCACTGTTCAGAGGTGCACCAGCGTCGTCCGAGTCCGAGTCCGAGTCCATGGCTGTGTCTCCTTCAAAGAGGGAAGGCTTGAGACCAAAGCTGATTTTGCGCTCTGCTGCCTTCACCTCGAGCACAAAAGCCTTGACGGCGTCGCCCTCCTTGTACAGTTTGGTGGCATCCTTGACCGCCTGGTCTGCCATCTGACTACGATGACAAAGACCGCTGACATTGGCAGAGTTGTCCACGACAATAAAGGCTCCAAACTCTTCCACCTTTCGTACTTTGCCAGTGACAATCTGACCCTCCTTGATGTCGCTGTAAGTGATGGGCGCGACAAAGTTCTCGTCTACCATGGAGGACTTTAAGCTGAGTTCGATTTGCTTCAACGCAGGGTCGACAGATAAGACGCGGGCCTTGACAAGCTGGTCAACTTGAAACTTGTCTTTCCAGTCCTTCAAGAACCTATCCGAGAGGTTGGATATTTTGACCATGCCAGCGATATATCCTCCCAGGAGCACAAACAAGCCCTTGTCCGATACGTTCTTCACAAAGCCGCGAATGACATCACCTCCGGTGATTTGTGAAAAGCTCGTAATCTCCTTGTCCATCACCGGAAGCGTGGAGCTCATGATACGTGACGGACGCATGGACAGTCTCAGCCTTTTGTTGCTGACGTCCACCTCAACAATGGCAACTCGTACAATCTGGTTCTTTTGATAGCTCAACATGTTGATATCGTCGTAGTTGTCGCTCACATCAGGCAGGTGAACAGGGCCCGACACCATCTCACTGAGCTTGATCATGACTTGCCGTTCGTTGACCTTGGTGATCTTGCCCGGCAGAACCATGTTTGGCTTCAACGACGTCCATTCAACACCCACAGAGCCGACCGAAGAGCGTGCCGATAAGTCGAGATGGCTCTTTTGGGCGTCGACAGATATCACTCTGACCTTGAGCGCTGATCCAATCGGGAAGTTGGCCTCCAGATCATTGAGAAGAGACAAATCGTCAGACGCTTCCATCACCGACACTCGGCCTCGAACATTCGGTGACAAGTTGACCCAGAGATATTGTGATGTGATGTTATTGACATAGGCTATGTGAGAGTCGCCGACCTTGAGAGATTCGAATGAAAGAGGCGCAGTAGAGGAGGAGGAATCGTTGTCGTCCTTGCCCTTCACGTCGCTTGGCTTCGCTGTTAATTCAAGCACAGAATGGGTGGAACGGTGAGAAAATGGCAAGAACATGTGATCCTTGGCATTGTGCACACCAATAATCTTGACTCTGATCTCCTGCTTCTTGCGGAACTGCTCGAGGGGATCCTTGGGATTTCGGATATCTTCCCACTTGTCAAAAATTTGGGATACGTCTACCCGGCCCTGCACCTGGCTATTCACGAGCTGGACGTTGAGCTGGGTGTCCTTGATGGACGTGATCTTTGCCGAGGTGACTGTGCCAGAGGCTAGACCATCAGCAGGGGCGGCTGATTTTTCTTTTGGCTGTCTGGCTGGTGCGCCGCCATCAGAGGCTCCAGAGGCGGCGGAGGCGGCAGGGGCGACCATGATTCGACGCAGGTCGTTGATGACTGAGATGACCTTGACCTCGATAGACTTGTACTTGTACATGCCAAAGTCGGGCTCGGATTGGACGTCTGACGCCAGGCGGTACTTGGGCAAGAGGGCATTCAGATGACCAGCAAACTCGACAAAAACGGCGGTTTGGGTGACGTTTCGCACGAATCCGGGTACAACGGCGCCTTCCCGGGCGTCTTCAAAAGCTTTGAGTAATTTCCCTTCTTTGGCGGCCGTCACGAGGCTTGGCTTCTGGGTGAGGATGATGGCTCTTCGTTGCTCGTTCTTGTCCAGGACTACAAGATCAGACAGAGTCTGGCCGGCGTAAATGCGCTTCCAGGCAAACTGGTTCTTGGACACCGACTGGTCGGTGAGGTGTCCGGTGGGCAGGATAGCCTTGAGTTGGCTGTCGACGAGCTCGACGAACACTTGGTCCTCGGTCTTCTGGGTGACTTTTGCGCTGACCAGATCGCCCACGCCCAGATTTTTCAGGGCTGTCTGCTTGTCCAAGCCAAATGCTCCAGGATCTTTGCAGGACACGATGAGTCGGCGCTGCTCAGGATCGACGTCCAGAACGTGAAGACTGACAACCTGGCCGATGCGGAAATGCTCAGCAGGATCACGGATGTACGCCTCGCTCATCTCGGAGATGGGCAGGAAACCCTTGAGGGAGCCGTAAAACTGAACATGGGCACCATTGGACTGAAGTTTAATGATGGTACCCGGTGTTTGCATGCCAACAATGGCATCTTCGTAAGTCTTGACGACTGGTGCATCTGAGTTGACAAGTGTCTTTTTGAGTGTGAGTCGAATCTGCTTCTTTGACGGATTGCTGGACAGAACTCGTGCTTTGACCTTCATGCCCTCTCGGAACTTCTTCTCGGGATGTTGCAGCTTGACATCCGAAAAGTGACGCTCGGTAACGAAGCCAGTGATTCCTTCGGCAATCTTCAGGATCAGTCCGCTGACACCTTCCTCTTTGATGACGAGCTTCTCGATTTCGCATGTGACGACTGCGCCCAGGGGGACATCTTCCAGACGAATGTACTGCTGTTCAAGGATGCTCTTCTCGAAGGACAGATGGAACACGCCGTCCACTTCGCTGTAGCCAATCACGCGGCCTTTGTGAACTGTGTCGACCTGGTATGGTCCACTGGCGTCGTACAGGGCGTCGACTTTGCCATCCTTGACTCGCGAAATGTGGACAAATCCAGAGAGCCCTGCTATACCGACGTCGACAAAAAGACCAATCTCCGACTCGACGTGTTTGACGGTACACTTCTCGACCAATGACGAAATGGGCAGCACTTCAGTCGGAAGTTTCTTGCTCTCCTTGGAGGGATGTTTCCGCGAGAGGGATGTGATGTGTGATAGTAAGGAGATGCCCAGTTTGGGCTCCCTCGCGGCAGGGAAATTGCAAATGACCCTGGCTTTGATTCTGGAGCCGATCTTGTAGGACGACTCGAGATCAATGTTGTCGGGGCCTACCCCTGAGTGAACCAAGTCGGCGGTGACGTCGAGGTGGCCGAGAACCTTGCCTGCGAGACCCCGCCTGTCTGTGTGGGTAATGATGACGCTCACTGTGGTGCCCGGCAAGAAGGAGTTGATCGTGGTGGCGTCGTTGGGAACATTGTTGACATTGCCGAGTTTCTTTTGCAGCAATGAAAGCTGTGCAACATTGCCATTGGAACCTTTGCCGGTAACATGACAGAGGAATACGGCGCCTTCCTGAAGGCTAGCTTGATTGACCGCGGGATCGATTTCCGCGTTTGGCAAGAAAGCGCGAAGATCAGGGATACCAACGTCCATGACGCAGCCACGATCTTCGATGCTAATGACGGATGCCATGACGGTGGTGTTTGCGACGACATCGTCCTTGGTCAGCCCCGAGTTGGTCTCGGACGGTCTGAGAGAGAGCTCAATCTTTCGCCTGTGCCTGCCCACGACTGACTCATCCATGGTCGAAACAACGTACGCTCGGACGTACTGGCCAATGGAAAACATGGTCTTGAGATCGACATCAGTCTCGTCGTCGTCGTCGTCGTTGTCGTTGTCGTCGTCGTTGTCGTCGTCGTCTTGCCGCGCGGCATCTTCTTGCAGTCGATTGGTTAATTGTTCGGACACGGCGACTATTGTCACATGGCCAGTAAGATTGTTGGGAAGCGCGACTTCCAGATCCAAGTTGTTGATTTTTGTCACTTGGCCGAGGACGAGTGAGCCTTTGACAAGTTTCTGTACTGCCACGTTAGCTGTGTTGGAAGGGGGAGAGGGTACTGAAATGACGTCTCCGGGTGTGGTTTTACCTTGAAGCTTAGACTTTCAACTTTGATAGAATCGTCAGCGTCCTTCTTTTCATATCCCTTCTTGTCTCCCTTTGTGGTAGTCTTTCTTTTCTTCTGCTGTAACAGCTTCTTCTGTGTCTTGCCACTGGCAGTTTCAAACTCGTCTTCGCGACGTGCGTCGGCCTTGGCTTCCAACTGAATTTGTCTTTGTTCCAATGGCGTAAGGACACTTCCACCGCCTCGAGGAAAGATTGGCTGATCGTCTTTCAACAAAGAGACGACGGGAGCTTGGGGACGGCCATGGCTTGCTTCAGCAGTCTTGTTGGACTGCTTGCCCAGCTTGGCAGGTTTTTTCGCGGCGGGACTGTCTGAGTTTGAAGGTCGACTTTCTTTGGAATTTCGGGCAGATTTTGAAGGGGGCTGGTCTCCAGGCGCACCCTTGCGCTTCAGATTGCTCATGGTGAGGAGGAGGGCGGCGAGAAGTGAGACGTCAGCCTTGATGTCCGAAACGCAAGAAGTTCCGTGACTATCAAGCAAGACGCCGACTGCATGTAAGGATTTTTTTTTTTTTTTGGGTCGCGGGATGCTGATAAGATAGCGATGGCCTGGAGCGTTGTGGAGAGCTGTGGCGCATGACTCGGCACTTGTGGCGCAGGCTGACGGCTGTCGGCTCCACTAGGTTTCTTGTTTTGTCCACTCACTGCCGTTGCATGCCAGTGACAACTTGCCCCAGTTGCCATCATCCATGTGAGCCGTCCGTCCGTCCGTCCAGGTCTCCCTCCCTCCAAACAAACAAACAAGCAAGCAAACAAACAAACAAACCACCAAAACCACGACCCAGTCCCGAGCCTTTTGAGCCCGGCAGACGCTGCGAAGCAGAACATGCTCAGGCGGAAGAAACAGCGCTCCAAGGCGGCCGAGACAACCAACGCCCAAGCAGGCACCGCAGGCACCGCGACGAGCCGGGCGGTGTCCAACGCGACGACGGACAAGCCGCACAGGCACGCACATGTAGGCGTCACGGCCGCTACGTCACAGGCCTCGCCCGCCTCACAGGCGTCAACGTCACTGGCCTCGCAGGGGCTGCAGGCGGCTCAGGCGGCTCAGGCGGCCCAGACAGCTGCTGCAGGCGCTGCTGCAGGCCCCCCCGCGCTGCTGCCCAGGGCCCCGGCAGCGCTGCCGCCCGCCCCAACTGCCAAAGCAGATGCCAACACCGCCGGTCTTCGTCCTTCATGTCCATCGCCCCAGCACCTTGCCTCGGATGCTGCTGCGGCTCATCTCCAGCTCCGTCCTCAACCATCTCGAATCCTGCCCAACCCGTCAATGCCACCGACTTCTATTCCTTCGAATCCTCCCACTGCGGCAAACTCCGGCTCCATAAACCAGAAACAGGTACGCGTCATATCTGTCATCCTGCCATGATTCTGCCTCGGAACATGTCATGAAACCAGAACCGGACACAGGAGGGAAGGGGGCAGGGGACAAGAGAAAAGCCAACAACAACAAGCCCCTTAGAACTCGCCTCGATTTCCTTTGCTAACTTTCCCAGCAGGTCCGCAAGGCCCAGAGCTGGTACGGCCATTGGCCCAAAACGCCAAAAAAGGCCTCCGCCTCGCTTTCGGTTGCCCGTGAAAATATCCAGGGAGGAACTGTCCGCTCCTCAGCAGTCCCGGACCTGGGTCGGTTCGATTCTGTCAAAAGGAAAGTCTCAGACACTGCCAGTAGTCGCGGCAGTTTACGGTCCATATCCTTGGCAAAAGTCCCCGAAGATGGCGGCGCGAGTCTGGGCATGATGACATCCGATGGTCTTGTTGACAATATTCCACATGGCAGGAGACAAGATATCACGAAATCAGACGATTCTTTGGAAAGCAGAAACGACGTAGCTGTCGCTGATCCAGAAAATGCCTCTCAGGACCCCGCTCTACCGGACCAATCTCATTCTACACCGACAGATTCCACACCGACAGCCCAAGAACCTGCTGCATCTCCAGGTGGTTGGTTCGGATGGTGGTCGAAAGCACCGCCTGCCATGGATCAACAAACCACCAACAAGTCTGCCAAGTCTGACGATGCGGCCAAGCAAACAACCGAGCACAGTCGACCTGTCACGCCTCCGGCTCAGGTTGCCACTCCGGAGCCCATGCCTCGGGAACCTCCCTCAGCCGCATCATCACCAGCATCAGCATCAGCACCACTACTACCGCCGCCGCCGCCGCCGCCTACATCCTCGAGTTGGTTTGGCTTTTGGTCTTCTTCGAACGCCAGTATGAAACAGGCCGGTATTGAGAAGGATGGAAAGTCGGAGGCTGGCAAGAATAAACAGGAGGAGGATGTCGTGATGCAGGACGCCCCACAAGAGACCAAGAATACTCCGAAGACGTCGGAACAACCAGCAACTACGCCCAAAGCCGGCTCAACATGGGTTTTCTGGGGAAGAGCATCACCCAGTACTGCCAGTACCAAAGACCCAGCAAGTCCGGACTCTGGTGAGATGGCAATCATGGGAGAAGGGTCGGAAGCACAACCAACGAGGATAAAGGAAGGTGATGTATCCGGGCCCCCGAGCAAGGACCTGAGGTCTGACAACTCCTCCTCAAAAAGTGCCCAGCCAGAAACGAAATCGACGTGGCGGAAAAAGAAGCGAGTACGGCCGCCATCTCTGGACGCCGTCGGAGACTCGGACGCTTCGACTGGCGCCGGCTCTACTACCACCACTATCCAAGAGCCTCAAGGTCTTCCCCGTCCTCCAACCAGGGAGAAAAAGTCAGCAGTGCCTTCGACAACAAAGGTCGAATCATCGAGAAATTCCATAGAAGAATGTGAGATGGGTTCGAAGCAACCGCCCAATCTCCTATTGCCTTCCTTTTCAAGTACATACCAGATGAAGGAGAACCCATCCATCTTGCAGCAGATCGCACAATTTCTGCTGCGAACTTCGCAACCGCCAGCAAACCACGTATTTCGTGCCAATGATGTGCCTAAAATTCGCAAGGCCATTGCTATTGGCGTCCATGGGCTGTTCCCGGCAACCTATCTCCGGCCCATGATTGGCCAGCCGACGGGAACCTCGCTGCGCTTTGCCAATCTCTGCGCAGAAGCCATCCGCCGGTGGACCGACGCTCATGGCTCTCCCGACTGCGAGATCGAAAAAGTTGCCCTCGAGGGCGAAGGCAGAATCAGCGATCGCGTGGACAACCTGTGGAGGCTGATGCTCAACTGGATCGATCACATTCGCAACGCCGATTTGATCATCATGGCGTGTCATTCTCAGGGGGTTCCCGTGAGCATCATGCTGTTGGAGAAGCTCATTGATCTGGGCATCATCACCGACGCAAAGATTGGCGTGTGTGCCATGGCTGGTGTCTCCATGGGGCCGTTCCCCGAGTACAAGTCTAGTATATTGATGGGGTCAGCCGCCGAGTTGTGGGAATTCGGCAATCCCCAGAGTGCCAACTCGCAGCGTTTTGAGGCATCTCTCAAGCGTGTGCTAGATTACGGAGCCAGGGTGACGTTTATCGGCAGCATCGACGATCAAGTTGTGCCCATGGAGGTAGGTGGCGCTGATGCCTTTGACAGATGGAGAAACAATCGCGTGCAAAAGTGAAGGTGGGGGGAAAGAAGGAGAAGACGATGATGAAGAAGAGGCAGAAGAGGAGGAAGAAGAAGAAGAAGAAGAAGAAGATGATGATGATGATGATGAAACACCAATGATGAGCAAATAATGCTAACGGGCGCAACTACTAGTCCGCCGTCTATTCTCCCGCCAGCCATCCGTACATCTACCGCGCCGTGTTTATCGACGGCCGAATCCACGCCCCTGACTTCATAGCCCACCTCGTCGGGTTTGCCCTCAAACTACGCAACCTCGGCGTCACGGACCATGGACTCGTCCGCGAACTATCCATTGCGCTGGCCGGATCGCTCTATTCCGGCGAGGGCCACTCACGTCTCTACTATGATCCAGCAGTCTATGACCTCGCCATATGCCACGCGCTCGAGACAACGTCCACGCCGAGTCCCATCCCTTGTGAGGTGGCGCCCCGAGAGGGTCTCTCTTCAACGAACCCCTATGTGCTGCCATGGATCATGCGCGGCATGCTCGAGGAAGACTTTGTCAAGACAGAACTGAGCAGTGAGACGGAAGAGCTGCTCCGGCAGTTTGACGACTGGAAACCCTCGAGCAAGGCCCTCAAGGACGTCAAATACCGACTGGAAGCAGTCCGTTCAAAACTGTAACCAGGGCGATTGTGCACAGGCTTCCTGGTGGAGTATGCGTTTTTCTGTTCTTTTTTCTGTCTTTCTTTCTTTCTTCTTTCTTTCTTTTTTCTTTCTTTCTTTCTTCTTTTCTTTTCTTTTCTTTGAGGGTTCTTTTTCTTTTCAACTTGATAAAAAATTTGTGCTGCATCATAAACAACAATCTCATATACGACACATGGTGGTACGGTTCTATAGAATACGACGGCATAGACGGGCGGAGCGATGGGCAGGATACGCGAGTGCATTGCATGGATGGAGCGGATAGCTGGATACGTAGTCGTGTAGCTATGTAGGTAATACGCTACAGATACGAACGAGATGGAAAAACACGGCTCGTCTGCAGAAGTCCGGTGCATGATTATTGTTGATTTTTGTGGCCAGGACGTGGTTGTTTTAGACACATGTGCACGTGTATGTACTGTGGTGGGTGATTCGAACGTTGAGATAGGCGTGTGTGTGTTTGTTTGATCGCTTTTTCTTTGTCCATGTACGTATTGTGAGTGGAATACCTTTTCGACTGCCCGAGGTATCACAACTAAACTTATCCGCTTAATTTAGTACCTACGCTGTTTGGCTACCGAGGAACAGAAACCTGGAGAGAAAAGAAAATGGGTATTTTGGTATATAAAAGGGCAAGAGACGATGTCCGCCTGGGTGCAGAATCGTGCAGATGCGGACGGACTTGCGTGACGAGATGAAGTGGAAGGTGTCGAACATGTCGATGCTGATACTGCTGTTGACGAGAAGTATATGGCTCGAGGGAGAATGTCCAGCTGGGGTATGGATAAACTAGGAAGGTATTGTTTCTCTGTTCTTTCTCACAAAAACAAAAGAAGAAGAAGAAGAACACAGAAATATAATATAGCCTGCGATGGGAATATCGAGTTTCAGGAAATGGGTATACCAAGGTTGGTCTTGTTTCTTTGTTTTGTTATAAAGAATAAGAAAAGAATACAGAAAGATGTTATGGACGGGAGGGAAATGTCTAGTTTGAGGGAGTGGGTATACTAATGCTAGTACTCTCTCTCTCTCTCTCTCTCTCTCTCTCTCTCTCTCTCTTCTTCTTCTTCTTCTTTTTTTTTCTCTTTCTTTCTTTCTTTCTTTTTTTTTTGAGAAGACAAGAATCCAGAAATACCGATAGCCGCAATGGGAACGTCTGCTTTGAGCTTTGAGGATCCATACATACTACGTAGATATTGTCTTTCCATTCTTCCTTCTCTAACAAAAAGGAGACCAATACCAACGCACGGCATACGCGCCACGAAAATGCCTCGTTCGCCGGTCCAGAACGAATGCTGCGTCTTGCCTCTCTGTTTCTCTTTCTTCTCCTTCCCTACAGAAGGGAAAGGGGGAAGAACACAAAGCACTACTATCGACAACCCGTCATTCTGATTATTTTATTTTCCATCGTACGCCGGATACCAGAACCCCCACGTATTGTGGCGAATGGGTCATGAGAAGAAAATGACAGAAGGACACCTGAATATCGTAGCTCATTATTACAAGAAGAAAAGCGAAAAGAAAAACTTTTTTTTTGGCATTATTTCCGTAAATCAAGCATGTCAAATGATGAATCCGCATCTTGGCAGCCGAGAAGTCGTAAAAACAAGGACAAAGAAGGGAAAACCTATTTTTTTCTTGTTTCCAAGATGGAAGTTGAGTAGTACACATCTACATCTATAGTAGTTGGCAAGTAAAAAAAACAAGGAAAAGAAAAGAAACCATTGTTTTTATGATCCCCTTTGAAAAATGTAAATTATATAGTGTAAACCCATATTCTAGTCCTCCAGGATTAAAGGGAAAAAGAAGAAAGAAACACATGCAGTTCTACCCCGTCGACCCGTTTACCGTCCTTCTTGCCTGACAATCCCATCAACCCCTCTACCGTCCTTGCCTGACATGCATCACACTACACCCATCCCACGCAGGCCGTTCATGGACGACAGATCTTCCCCCTGAGAGCCATGTTAAGGCACGTGCATTGCTGTCTTTGTATCTATATGTACATGGTATACATATCAAACCCCTCCTAGCCATTAATCATACATGGGAAAAATCCGCCCTGCCTTTTTTACTTGCGAGTCCCGTCCCGTCCCGGCCCGTCCCGTCATGTCATGTCCTCCTCCCCAGCCTCCACCCGTCGATGCGGTCCTGAATTTGGTCCCACGTCATGCCATGGCTCGTCAGCCCATACGCCTGCGCCTCCTGCACCACCACGGTGGGCGCACCGCTCCCCTTGCCGGGATTGGCCACCATGCCGCCCACAACCATGGAGGCCACTCTCCGCAGGTCCTGGACGGTGAGGGCGGCAATCCTGGCGCACATGTCCCGCACGGGGACCTTGCGGCCGTGGACCTGGACGGAGCGGCCGAGGTCCTCGAGCTCGACCATGCGGGACTCGAGATTCATGAGCAGGCTGGACCGGAGCTGGTTCTTGGCGCGGGAGACCTCGCCCTGTTGGAGGCGGGAGAAGCCCGTCTCGAGGGTCAGGGCACGCAGTTCCTGGCACATGACGTCGAGCATGGCGGAGGTGTGGCCGGGGAGGCACGAGGCCGAGATGCCAAAGAGGCCCGAGTCGGTGTAGGAGTGGTTGAAGGAGACGCAGGATTCGACCCAGCCGAACTGGTTGAGGACGTTGGTGTACAGGCGCGAGTACATGCCCTTTCCGGGCCCGCCGGCCGAGAAGGAGCCGCCGCCGCCGAGGATGGTCTGCAGCGTGGCGAGCGCGTAGATGTCGTCGGAGCCGACGGGGAGCCCTTCAAACGCGAGGTGGATGTGGGTGAATTTGGTGTTGTTGAGCGAGGGTGGCTGTGCCGGTAGCGAGAGAAACCCGCCCGTGTAGTGGGCTGGTGCGTATGTCGTCAATCCGGAGGGGCTGAGGGTGGTTGGGGTGGCGTTTCGTGGAGCCGACGTGGATAGATTCTTGAAAAAGGGGATCTTGGACATGATTTTGGAGGAAGGCGAAGGTGGTGGTGGTGGTGGTGGTGGTGATGATGGTGAAGGGGGAGAGGAAGTAGAAGAGGGAGATGATGATGTCGACGACGACGACGAGGAGGACGAGGAGGAGGAGTTGAAGAGCTGGGCAGCCTCGCCACTGCTCGTTTCTGAGCCCGCAGACGCGGACGCGGACGACGACACACCAGATCCCTTCATGTCTCCGAAAAACTGCTCGGCCAGTCCCACGGCGACGCCGTGATCAACCCCCGCAAACGCCAGCACCATTCGCTCAGGCTGGTAGAACTTTTCCCTGTACTGCATGACCGTATCCCTCCCAATCTCGGCCAGCCTCTCCTCCGGACACAGCAACGGGTTCCCCAAGGTGTTGTCCTTGAATGCAGCCGTGTGCACCAGCTCCGGCAGAATAAGCTCCGGCTTGCTCCAAATCTCGGCAATCTCGTACCGCGCCGTCTCAATCTGCTCCGCGACCTCGCCCTCCGTGACGCTGGGGTCGCGAATCGTCTCCGCCAGCAGTCCAACCGTTTGCGGCACGGCATTGTTGAACGTGGCAGCCTGGTACATCATGGACTCGCGCGACGAGGCGCACTGGATATTGCCCCCCAGGTTCTCCACCCGCTCGAGCATCGCATCGGCCGTGTGCGTCGACGTGGACTTGAAGGCGAGCCGGTCCATGATGTGCGACGCCCCGCGCAGAGACGCCGTCTCAAAGCGCGAACCAGCTTCAATGTAGACGCCTACGCCGGCAAACGACCCCGGCAGCGCCTCGGAAGCCACCCGCAGACCGTTGGGGAGGGTCGTGATGTTGTCGAGATCCGTGGGTTCCTATTTTGACGATTGCCGATTTCCATATATCAGCACCCACTCCGTGTCTTGGCCTAGTGAAAATCATTTTTCAGGTCTGCGACCCTATCGGAGCTCAAGGCCGCGAGAAAGAAGAAGCGAAAAAAAAAAAAAAAAAAAAAAAAAA
>SRPU01000243.1:0-25355 GCA_018360185.1 Claviceps lovelessii
GTAGAAGTTAATATAATTTCCCTAGGTCTTCTTTATTAAGCTAGAATTATTATAAATAGGTCTATAGATTAACTAATTATAAAGTCTTTAGTATAACTTATAGCTTCCTTCTATTAAGCATTTAATATTATAGTGCTTAAGCTATATAATAAAGAACCTTACTTTAACTTTATAGCCTTGCCCACTAAAGCTATTATAAAGAATATAGAATAGAGCCTTTTATATAAGCGGCTTAGGTATATAGGGAAGGATTAAATACTCTATATATATAAAGAAGCAGGCATATTAATTAATCTAATCTCTTTATATAATTTTTACTATAAAGCATACTATTTTACAAAAGCTAATTAAATTATTTATTATAAGCTATAACTTAATATTAATGCCTTCCTTAGGCATATTTTCTAGAATTATATTATATATAAACTAAAGGGATTTAGCAGTAAGAACTATATACTATATATAATTAATATTTTTATCTATTTTTACTAAGTTATTCTAACTATAAGTTATAAGAATTTATAGAAAGCTATAAAGGCATAGTAAACTACTATAGAAAATATAAGCAGTAGCTTCACTATTAAGTACTTTTACACTAATAATACTATAGAATTCCTAGGTAAAAAGTTTATAATCTACTGCTATAAAAAAGGCATTATTTATTACACTAGGGCTCCCTATATTCCTACCTATTAAGGGATTATTAAAAGAGCTAGGAGAACCCTTATAAATATAGCTTAAGCATTAATAATTAGTACTAAGCTCTCTAATATACTCTAGCCTTATACTATAAAGTATATAGCTAAGATTATAAATATTCTACTAACTAGCAGCACTTCTAGCGGAAAATCGCTATAATAAGCGCTCTTTAATAAAATTAGCCTTATTAATAACTTATTTATAAAAAATCTTTAAACCTAGGGGTATATTACCTATATATATATCCCTAATAAGAGGCATATTAAAGTATAGAAAATATCCCTTAAAGCAAAAAAGGGGCGCCTTATAGGCATAGAAGGTAATAAATACTATTTATTTAAGGTTTAGCTACTAGAAGAAAGCTATATTATTAAGGTATAAGATATTTAATTTTAGAAAAACCCTACTATATCTTATAATACCTCTAATAAAACTAAATTTATTATAGAATTAGTTAATTCTATATTTAAAGAAGAGGGCAGGAGAATTATTACTCTACCTTATATAGATCCTATAGCTAAGGATAACCCTATATAGTAAAATAAAGGCTAATAATACTTAGCCTTGCCTTATACTGTAAATACCTCTTAAGGTTATAATATTACTAAAAACACACTAAACTATAACCTTTTATTTAATTAAATATATTAAAGGTTAACTACTCCTTCTAAGAAACCTCCTTCTTATAGTCCCTTTAGGCCACTAATAATAATAATATTAAAAAACCTACTAGAATTATAGTATAAGAAGCAAATTATTATATTTAAACATAAGAAAGAACTTATTATTAACCCTAATAGATATAAGAATAAGGCGCTTTTTTAGCCTATTCCCTTTATTAAAGATATAGAGATATAGAATAGGCTAAATACTATAGACCTAGCTAATATAGAAAATATTATTATAACTGCTAAATCTTTAAAGGTAATTATAAGTAAAGTTACTCTTTTACTTTAAAAAGAAGAAATATAATAAGTATTAAGCAAATATAAAATAAAGAACATATAGGCTTAAAACTTAAAGTTAGTTAACTAAGAGTTCTCTTTTACCTAGCTTAGTATAAGATAATTATTATATATAGGTATCTATAAGGATTATTTATATATTATAATATATAGTTAGAAATACGCTTTTCCTAATAGCTTTAAAGAGCCTAAGCACTTAAATCTTATATACTATAATAATAATATCTATAATTTAGATAATTTAATAAACCCTTTATATTATATAATAATAGTATAAGCAGTAAGCATAGTAGATATAAAGATATACATTCTATTAAATTAGTTTAAGGCATATAAGCTGCCTAACTATTAAACCTTTTAATAGCTAGCTAAGATTAAAGAATTAGAAAAAATATAATAAAAGAATAGCTAAAGTCTTATATATATACTAAAGAATACTATTATCTTTAATAGCTAATAGGTTTATACTATTAAATATCCTATTAATAAGCTACCTTTTCTAAAGGCTTACTAGGTTATTTATAGTAACTAACACTCTAAGGTCTTTAATGCTTAAGATCTCTACACTATAGTAGTATATCTAGTTTCTTTATACATTTTTTATATAATTATTACTATTTTTAATCTTAAGTAGCAGTAGTATAATGCTATTAATGCCTTTTTAAACATAAAGGCTAAATCTAAGGTTTTTATAAGGCAACCTTATAGCTATATAGATAGGTTAGAATATATATATTGCCTTAATTATATACTCTATAGTCTTCTAATATCCCCTCTTTAGTAGCTTAATAATATATTTACTAAGCTCTCTAAGCATAGCTTTAAGCGCCTTTTAAGCAAGCTATATATTTTTACTTATAATAACTTTATTTTCTTACTTCTTTATATTAATAATATTATTATAGTAGCTTCCTTAAATGCTATTATAGACTTAGTGCTTAATATACTAGAATTATAATATAAGCTTAAGCAACTAAGCATAGTTAGAATATTCCTTAGTATATAATTTAAATAGGATTATAACTACTAGACTATTTTACTTTATTAGGTAAAGTATATTAATTCTATTCTTTAATAGTATAATACTTTTAGCCTAAACCTAGCTTATATACCTTAGCTATCTAAGCTTAAGATTCCTCTAAATTAGAAAAACCTCCTAATAGTTAGAATTCTAAGGAATTAGTAATATAAAATTAGTTGCTTTAACTAGCTCTTAATATATATAAAACCTAATATTATATATATAGTAAATAAGCTTAGTATAGTAAATTTAGCCTTAAAGTAGATTTATATAAACCTAAAGAAATACCTTTAGAGATATCTTTAAGGAATAAAAGAACTAAAGGTTTTTCTTAGTAGTATACCTAGTTAGGGTACTACTAATTACACTTTCTAAATCTATAGATATAGTAATGCCTTTTATAGTAATAACCTTAATATAAGGCACTCTACTACTAATTATATTATAATAGTTAATAGCAGCGCTATTCTTTAGGCTTTAAAGCAGCAATTTATAGTTACGCTAAGTACTATAGAAGCTAAATTCCTTAATCTTATATCTATAGTGCTTTTTATAACCTAAATCTTATAGCTAATTAAAAACTTTAGGTTTAGTTAAATCTATTCTTTATTATTATTTATAAATAGTTAAAACGCTAAGGCAAACATACTAAATAAGAGGTATTATAGCTATATAAGGCATATTAACTTATAATATAAATAAATTATATAAAGAATTTATAATAGCCTCTTTTACCTTAAGTAGGTTAGCATTAATTAAATAATTACTAATAGCTTTACTAAAGGCCTTAAGCATAATAAATATAATAACTTTATATATATACTTAATATAATTATAAAGTCTAAGCTTCCTATACATAAGTATTATTAATTACGCTTATATATTTCCCCTTTCCTTCTTTTCTATACATTTTCCTTATAATTTCTATTGCTTATACATTAATATTAGTTATAATTTATTAACCTTATTAGGAAGCCTAACCTTCCTTATATAAATTTTCTTTAGACCCTTTAATATATCTAACATTTTCTATATTACACTCCTTTATAAATAAATATTATATATATTTAGTATAGGCTAATTATTTAGCTATAGGGGTGGTGTTATATATTGCAAGATTCCTAGGTTCCTCTTAGCCTAATCTCTTTAGAACCTGCGGACTATAATGCCCTAGTTTAGCCTTATATCTCAGGCATCTTACCAGATATGCCCATACCATACATTTTGTGTGGTGTGAGCATTTCTAGATAGATCATAAATACATCATCAGCTCCTTCTGGATGTAACAATTAATATAAAAGCTATTTAAAAATCTAAAAAATACTAAAGCTTTAATATAATTTAAGTTATATTAAAGTAATATATATTTAAATTATAGCTTAATATAAATATAATATAATTCTTAATTAACTTTATATAATATATTATTAAATATTTATTTTAATAATACTAAGCCTTATATAGGCTTTAATTTAGCCTTAATATTTTTATACTTTAATATTATTTATTTTTTAATAAGGTAAATAAAAAAGCTAAATAAGCCTTTTTTTTCTTTTCTTATATTATTTAATAAATATAATTATAAAAGGAAGTTAAGGTTAAATAATAAGAATAACTTTTAGTTTATAATAAATAAAAAAGAGTTTATTAGCTTTAAGCTAGTTATATCTTAGGTTAAAGTAAAATTAGCTATAAAAAGCTATAGTAATATTATAATAAAAGTAAGTAATAAATAAAATAAGTTTAAAAAGCTAGGGTAAAGTAGTAATATAAATATACCTTTAAAGAGATTATAAAGAGGGATAGTTATAGCTTTAAAAAAGTTATTTAAAGAAATAAATATATCTTTAAAAAAATTAATAAAATAAAGTAGTATAAAAATATATAAGTATTTATTAATAAGTAATAAAGAGGTAAATAAGATAGTTTAGTATATTTGAAGATTAATAAATAAATATTAATATATAAATATTAATTACTTAACTTAATATTATACCTTAAATAACTAAGCATTAGTATAGTTAATACTAATTTTTAATATATAAATTATAACAAAATTAATAATAATAATAGGTAAAAAATAATTAAATATTATAATAATAATAAATTAAAAATATTTTAAATAAATTGAAATAAATAAGGAAAAGAAATTAATAGCTACTATAAGTATAGTATACTTTTTAATAATATATAAAGTAATTATAAATTAAGTATAAAAAGCCTTAAAAAGCTTAATTAATATAACTTTTTACTCTTTACTTTTAATAGTATTATAAATAAAGATATATAGTGCTTTTATAGCTTTATTCTAATAAATAGCTATTACTATTTTATAAGTAAGGGAATATAAAGTAAAGCTTTAAGTAAATATAATAGTATTTTATATATATATTATTTTTTTTATACTTTTTATAAAAGTATACTAAGCTTAAAATATAAAAAAATAGGCTATTATTAGTTATATATATAATATAAAATAAATATTATATATTTAAATTAAAAAGGTTAATAAAGGTAAATAATTTATTTTTAAAGTTACTCTTTACTTTATAATAGCTTAAAATATCGTAGCTATTTAAAGGTAGAAAGAGGGAAGAGAAAGTATTAATAATAATAGCTTTATTTTTACTATATTTAGCTAAGTATACTTAAAATAATAAAGAGTAATAAAAGGGCTTATTAAAAGGATTTAATAAGGAATAATAAAAAATTAATACTAAAAAAAAAGAATTTCTAATTTTATAAAGAATTATAAAAAGAGAAATAACTATAAATAAAAGATAAAATAGAAATAATAGGCTATTAAATAGAAAACTAAATATTAACTAAAGATAAAATAAAGAAATAATATAGAACTTATATTTACTAAAACCTAGGGGCTAAATAAAATATTTATAATTAATAGCTAGTATATAATTAGCTAGCTAATTTAGAATTCTAGGATTTTTATTTTTAGGTTTATTATTATTAATAAGCATTATATTATAATTAGCTAGGACTAAATAGTTCTGCTATTTGATATATTACTAATATCCTTATATTATTAATATTTTTTAAATAATTACTAAATAATAAATAGCTAAAGAATAGTATAAATAAAGGGGCTATATAATAAATTTAAGCTAATAGCTTAGATTTTTAGTAAAGTAAAAAAGAGGTATATAAGGAGACCTATTATAGCTATAGGGTAAACTCTATAGCTATATACTATATATAGAGCGTATATATAGTGTAGAGGGATAGTAGTCTGTCCTTCCACCTTATAGATAATTGTTGAAAATAACAGGGTTATTTACAGGGGATTCCTCACTATTAGTGCTATAATTATAGCGCTTATAGAAGCATCTTATAGGGGGGCTTTGCTAGCCAGCAAAGCCAGTGCAAGCCAGCAAGCGTGCGCGCGCGCGCACGAGGCACAACCACGGAAATCTAACTGAAGGTTACGTGCATAGAGCTTGCAGCTGCAAGGTCCCTATAAATCTTCACTTTTTAACCTTTTCTAGCCTTCTACGCCTATTCTAACAGCCGCACAGTTAGGCTAATAGCTATTAGGCGTAGGGCTAACTTTAAATTAAATTTATAGGGTAACTAGTAAAGCTATAGAGAAATAAATTAAATAGGCTAACTAAGCTACTAAAGGTAGCTTAGTTAGTAAAAGTAGTTACTCTATAACGTTAGTTTTTACTATTTTTTATAATAAGGAGGAATTTATAAAGAATTCTAAGACTAGATTCTTTATTACTAAATTTAGGGCTTTCTTTCTATATAATTATTTAAAAAATTAATTTTTAGGTTATATATATTAATTTTCACTAAGTTAACTAATTAGTAAGCATATTAGCAGCTAATTTATATAGCTATAAGTCTATTTTTTTGTTTTTCTATATAAATAAATTTTATAGAAAATAAAAAGTAGCTTATAAAGCCTAGCTAGTAACTAGGATCTACTAATAAGGTTAAAGGGTATATAAGGGAAGGAAGTAAAAAACCCCCTTATAGCTGCTAACTATACAGACTATTAGAATCACTCTTACTAGCCGCATACACCTATAAAGTCAGAGATTAGATATAATTTTTATTAGATATTATTATTGCAAATTCTTTAGCGAATTAAATAGTACTAAAAGCAACGCAAAAGCTTCTATTTTACGTAAGATTTAGCTAACTGCAGCTTGCTACAGTGCTCTGCTCTGCAGAGCAGTGGACCTATGCGTGCACGCTTACTAAGCCCACTACCTTAGTAAGCTGTGCTCTACAGCACCCACCTCAGTTATTTCTAATAATAATAATAACTTTATTAACACTAAATTACAGTAGCTATCTAGGCTAGTCCATAACACTTTACTTTGTTAAGTAGTATTTTATATTTAGCCTTAATAACTAAATCTCTCTTTTTTTTAGGGATAGTAAACTATTAATTAAATTAGAATATTTACTAAAAAAGTTACTTATTTAACTAGCTATAACTTCACTATAGTTTTATAAAAAGCTTACTATTTATTAAATATAATTAAAAAAAGGGGTATTTTATAACTAAAGACTCTAACCTTATTTATATAAATAATTATAATATTAATAAAGAAATACCTCTTAATAGGAAAATCAAGGAAGTAACTTAGTTATTATAAGCTACTTAAGTAGCCTATAAATATAAAAACCTTAAGGTACGTGGGTCCCTTGACCTGGTTTGCGCCTTACCGCGCCAAAAGGGTTGTGCCGCAGGCAACAGGAATGCTTTCAGCCCCGCGGGAAATTTCAACTGATAGTGCATGTGGGGCAATCTGCCGCAAAGTTTTTTTTTTCTCTTTAAGAACTCAGACGTGAACAGCACCAGTAGACTTGTCCTTGTCCATCTTCCTACACAAATATATTTTCGCAAGGGCCAGTCTTTTCATTATGGGATCAGGAAAGAAGGAGGCTGTCAGGCGTGTTCGCCAAAACAAGACAGGAGATGGACTGAACAACGTACGTGTTAAGGGCGAGAACTTCTATCGGTCAGTACAGTACTCAACCCATGATTATGCTAAGTTAACATATTGAAGCGATGCAAAAAAAGTGAAAACCCTTAATATGTACAAGGAAGGCAAGGCCCAGAGAAATGCGGATGGCAAGATAACAAAAGCTGCATCCTTCCAATCTCGAGATATACCAGATGCGCGAATCGAACCAAATCGAAAATGGTTTACCAATACTCGTGTGGTGTCTCAGGACACACTGAAAGCTTTTCGTGACGCCATGGCTGAAAAAGCCAGGGATCCCTATCAAGTCCTCTTGAAATCGAATAAGCTGCCTATGAGCCTGATCAGGGACGGTCAAGATACAAATGGCATCAAGCAACACAAGGCGAAAATGACTGTCGAGACATTCCCGTTTTCTGATGTTTTCGGACCGAAGGCACAACGCAAACGTGTCAGACTTGGTGTGAGCAGTCTCACAGACCTTGCGGATGATACTGAAAGAAGCATGGACACGTATCAAGATCGCCTGGAACAAGCAAGACTACTAACCGGATCGTCTGGCCAAGAGGAGGAGGAAAACTCTATCTCCCTAGCTATTGAGCCTGTTTTTGATAAGGGTCAGAGCAAACGTATATGGAACGAGCTGTACAAGGTTATCGACTCTTCTGACGTTGTTATCCATGTTTTGGATGCCCGAGACCCAGTCGGAACTCGCTGTCGTAGTGTCGAGAAGTACCTCAAAGAAGAAGCGCCGCACAAGCACTTGATATTCGTGCTGAACAAATGTGACCTTGTTCCCACGAGCGTTGCTGTAAGTTCATTTTCCACCTGACCTTTGTTTCCTTGCTTCATGACGCCGCTTTATTGTGGCCCCAATGTCTCTTGTCAGGACTCCTCCTTTCTTCTCACGGGGGCTGTCTGTTACAGTGTTGGGATATCAAACTTACCACCTTCAACTGTCGTCAATTTTCTCTTGGCGGCTGATGGGTGCCGTTCTGGCTACTATCTTGAGGTGGTCTGTGTGTCAAAGAGTTGAAGTCTTCAATGGTCCATCTCGGCCACTCACTGGAGACTTCTTAGTGAAGACGCACACAAGTCTCTCTTACCTACAGAGCATAACTAACAAAGTACTAGGCCGGATGGGTTCGTTCTTTATCAAAGGAGTATCCTACATTGGCTTTCCATGCTAGTATCAATAATTCGTTTGGTAAAGGATCGTTAATTCAACTGCTTAGGCAATTTTCTACTCTCCATGCAGAAAGAAAACAGATTTCCGTCGGCCTAATTGGAGGACCAAACACAGGCAAATCGTCCATCATTAACACTCTTTTAAAGAAGAAAGTGTGTAATGTTGCTCCTATCCCAGGCGAAACAAAAGTCTGGCAATACGTGAGCCTAATGAAAAGAATATACCTCATTGACTGTCCTGGTGTTGTACCTCCGTCCAGCACAGACACACCGACTGACTTGGTGCTTCGCGGCGTTGTGCGGGTGGAGAAAGTCGAACATCCAGAACAATACATATCCGCAGTTCTTGACCGAGTAAAAAGACATCACATGGAAAAAACCTATGATCTTAAAGGGTGGACATGTGCAACTGAACTTCTCGAGCTTCTTGCAAGGAAGAGCGGACGACTACTTCGTGGTGGAGAGCCAGACTTGGATGGAGTCGCGAAAATGGTCTTGAATGACTTCATGAGGGGAAAAATTCCTTGGTTCACGCCTGCGCCGTCTGCTGATGAAATCATGAAGGGCGCTGACGACACTGGCAGCCGTGACAGTCATTCGAGTGAAATGCCCAGAAAAAGAAATCAGACTGAAGACGCCCATGCGGTGTCATTTTCGGGTGATGAGGAAAATGAAGGCAATGATATCGACGACGACGACGACGACTTGAAAGGGCTTGAAGGTGATCAGAAGGCCGAATTCGATGAGAACACTGCTCTTCCAGGTGGCTGCATCCAGTCAGGCATGACCAACGACGCATCGATTCAACTTGTTGCCTCAAGGTCTTGGACGACACGTCTTCGGGCTCACGCTAGTCCTGCGCTTCGTAATGATGCAAAATACTCCAATAAGCGGCAAAAAAGGACATGAGGCTTGTCTGGTCTTATGGAGAATTTTGTCGTGAACTGCAGGCCGATCACTGGTTGATTCGCAACGACGTTCCAAAAGTTGCTGCCGTGCCTGACGTCGCCAAGAGTTGACACATTCATTAGGTACACACGTCCATCATATACATTCAAAAGTCGTGCTGAGCATAATATGACCTATCGGGTGAGATGACATGAGACTTGTTGATTCATCCGCGCCAACATTCACCATCCCTTCAGCCACTTCACCCTATACTTGGTCCACCATTTTATTTTTTTTTCCTTTTTTTTTTTGCCTTCTGCGGAATCACAAACGTGCACATACAATCTGAGACGGCGAATTCTATCATTTATTACTCGTAGTGGATTTAATGCATCTTTTGATGCCTGCTTACCACTTTGCTTAAGCGATATCACTTCACGAATAGCGAGGCAAGGCCCCCTGACTTTAGCAAAGGATTAGGATACTACAGACAATATATTGTCTCTGATGTTGAAATATAAATACAACATGAAAACAATACAGTAGATAAAAAATATGTTTCAGGTATAAAATTATTCAAGAATATACAAGATTGTTTGATAAGGGTCTGTCTATCGGGCGGTCTCTTGTCAAGACCGGATGGGAGGTTCTAAGTGGAGTGAAGACTACCTGTAGACCTACTTAGTGTTTTCCACTAAGTAGACCATAAAAATAAGGAACAAGAATAAACGCACCCTTAATTAATAGTTGTCTGCAGGACGGAATATTAAAATATTGTAGTAGACAACTTGAATGACGAATTCTTTAAGAATCACTATACTGTCAGTTAAATTGAGCTATCAGTTATAGCGACGAAGTAAGACAAATAACAGTTCTTGGGAACCGACCATTTCCTATGCGACCCCAAAGATCCTGCAACCAGCTAATGAAACAATGCGTCGGCACCTATTGTATCCATAAAACAAACATGCCGCAGTAATGGGAGTGGTGACAAAAGCCAAAAATATCCGTAAAAGTACGCTTCTCTGATACTCGCTATTTTTTATTATATCGCTATACCTCTCGTTGCTGAAACTGACACGCGAATACCTCGTGTGCCAACCAAAACTGGGGAAATTGACACTTATGAACTCTTCCAAAAACTTGCGTATGCGATATCGCTTGGATAATACTGATGATCTCATCTCCACGTAGTTCTGAAGAGCCATGTCGTTAATGGCGTATGCGTCCGGTGCCCTGATCGCTGAATATTCCGCAAGTGCTCGCGCTCTGTCTGATGCAGATGATGACACATTCTTGTCATAGTCCTCAACGCGACTGATGTCGTCTTGTGCCTGTATATGTTTGTCGAGAATTGAGAAAAGAATTCGCACATCTTCCATGCCGGCATTCATGCCTTGACCGTAGAAAGGGACCATGGCGTGGGCCGCATCACCTATAATGACTCCAGAGGAGCCATAATGATAAGGTCGACATTTGAGGCTGATCAGCGGCAGGTGTGGGTGTTGTTCAAAAGACGCAATCAAATTATCTTCCGAAATCAGGCCCGTTACCCCCGGAAAATGCTCGTCGAAAAAAGATGGCACTTTGGCGGTATTGTTTTCGAGCTCAGAAAATTGTTGGCCAGGGAGGAAAAGAGTACACGTGAACGACCCATCCTGATATCACATGTCCCACAATTTAGACAAAAGTTAAAGAAAGAAGGGATCTAGGTGCTTACCTCACTTGGGATGGCGATAAACATGAACTCTTTGCCGGGCCAGATATGGAGATGATTTGGTGAAATGCGAAACTCGGGCTTCTTTCCTTCATCTAATTCCACCTTCTGTGGTTCGATACGGAACTCGCACCACAAAGTGTCGATGTATTCCTGCTGGTAATCCATTCTCGTGAACTTCATCAGATGATATCTCACTGCTGAATGGGCCCCATCAGCACCAATCATCAAATCGAAAGTGACTTCAATTTCCTTGGCCCGAGAACTTGGGACCATCACTGTATCACGTGTCTCAAACCAGGCCCGCCGTGATTGAAAATCAGCACCTGTTAGTTTGTGGTTGAAGAAAATCTTCACATTTGGCATTGAATCCAATACATCAAGAAGCTGTTCATTGATTCCGGACCTATCGATGGCATATATCGCCTTCCAGTCAATAGAGTATTAGTTCTCCGAACTTCCGTGCAGTCTTTTTTTTTTTTTTTTTTTTTGGGAAAAAGTACTAGTTCATACCCGGCCTTTGGCATCATAATCTTGCGAATATTCATACAATACACCTCCTTGATTTTTGCCGTGAATCATTCGTCCTTGCATTGGTATCGTTCTCGCCATAACCTTGGCCAAAAGACTAGAAGGTTCCGCGTGTTTCATAGCATTTATTCCCCGCTCCGACAAAGCCAAGTTAATCGATTTCGTGAAATTTAGAGGGACTATGCCAGGATTGCGCAGATCTGCTTAGCCATTAGCTTGCATTCGACAAATCGGTGAGGTTTCAAGCTTCTTTGACTGGCATCAACGGATGAGCAAGTCCCAGTAGAGCTTGTAAAGGAAAGAAAAACCGCACGATCACGAAATAGACCTCATGCATCTTCAACTTGAGCAAGATACCGGTTAACCAGGCCTAGAAACTCACCTGGACGGAGCTCATAGATTTCAACATCATGACCTCGTTGCGCAGCGTACAACGCAGCCAGAGATCCCACAGGACCACCACCAACCACCACCGTCTTTTGTGGAGGAATCATAACTTTGTAGTCAACCGACGACGGAACACGAGTTTAGCAAAGCAAAAATACTCCGAAAATAAGAATGATTTTTGTCTTTTTGGCATATATAAAAAAAAACGCTTTCAGTTGTCCAAAGAAAGGTAAACTTGCGGCCGGGATGTTTTGTGTGGCGTTCGTGACGGGCAAAACTTTCCAACTTGACAGACTCTAATACCGCCTCATGGACCCAGTTAATTACTCAAGAGTTCAAATGTGTCGCGACTAGAAGCCCCGCCGTGAATTTTGCGCGCGTGCACCTCGCTCACTGCACGTCATTTGGCCCTCGACCCTATTCAATGAGCTCTTTTTTATCACACTTTTCAATTTTGAAGAATATTGGGATTCTAGGTGCGATGACGGTTCGACAAATTCGCGGCATGTTGCCTGTCAGGCTGCACCTCGCGGCTACTCGTGTTCGCGTTTTCCACGTGGCACATTCAATGAAAATAGGAAAGATGTTTGGATGATGTACATTGTCAAAATATTGTTGCAGGCACTCAGCTGAACCCGTAATGACCGAGTTCACATGATGTGATTTCTACAGCTAAATGCACATAGAGCAAGAATATCAATCTTAGCTGGCTGGGTCGATTATTGCTTTTGGCTCCACTTCTCTTTGCAGCATCGCTTCACAACGAAAAAAAAAAAAAAAAACGGTCGCGACTTGTACTGTGCACAAATCGTGACACCATCTCAATCACAGTAAAATTAAGTTACTCTCAACTTCAAAGCCATCCATAAGATGTCCTTTGAATCGTCGGTGAAGAAAAGGTGCCTTGGGAAGGATTGCAAGAATGATGCCGGCACGCTCCAGTGTCCAACTTGTCTGAAGCTGGGGGTCAAGGACAGTTTCTTTTGCTCCCAGGACTGCTTTAAGAGAAATTGGGTAAGAGCCTATTCTATTGTACTCGAGAGACAATAAGTTACTGCGACCCAATCCCTGCTATACGTATACGGTTCGAGAGATCAATCTAACGAGTGCAATCAAACATCGCAGAGCGACCACAGAAGTGTGCATAAATCTCAAAGTAATATTCTGCACCATATCAAAGCTCCGAAAAAACTCTCACCAGATACTACAGTCACCAGCTTCTACAATCCTTTCCCGAGCTTCCACTTTTCTGGCCCTTTGCGACCTGTTTATCCGCTTTCCGAGCACCGTACCGTTCCTAAATCAATTCCACACCCCGTCTGGTGGCAGGATGGCAACCCGAGATATAGTCGTTCTCTGACCAATCGAAACAAAATTGAAGTTCTTGATGCCAGTGGACAGGAAGCAATGCGAAAAAGCTGCAGATTAGCACGAGAGGTCCTCGATATTGCGGCTGCGGCGGCGAAGCCAGGTGTTACGACCGACTATATTGACGATATCGTTCATAAAGCTTGCATCGAAAGAAACGTGAGTCAGACATAGCCATCGATGGTTGGATTGTCGTGGGTCAATGAAAACCAACTCTTGATCTTAAAAAAAAATCAAGTTTCGTCATCAACAAGAGCCTGTCATAGCTCGGAGTGAATGGGGGTCAAACGAGTATATTACTGACACTACGAGAAATAGTCTTACCCGTCCCCGCTGAACTACAATCACTTTCCTAAATCATGCTGTACATCTGTCAACGAAGTTATTTGCCACGGTATTCCCGATCAACGACCTCTCGTCGATGGCGATATCTTGAACATCGATATTTCTCTCTACCACCAAGGTTACCATGCCGATCTGAACGAGACGTACTATATTGGCGATAAAGCCAAAGCTAATCCAGACAATGTTCGAGTTGTTGAGGCAGCCCGCGAATGTCTTGAAGAGGCTATCAAGGCGGTGAAGCCTGGCGTTCTCATTCGGGAATTTGGTAATATCATCGAAAAACATGCGAAGACGAAGGACTGTAGCGTTATTAGAACATACTGCGGGCATGGTATCAACAAACTATTTCACTGCGCTCCCAATGTTCCTCACTATGCGAAGAATAAGGCCATAGGAGAATGCAAACCTGGAATGACTTTCACCATTGAACCTATGATTGCTTTGGGGAAATATCGCGACATTACCTGGCCGGATAACTGGACAAGCACGACTATAGACGGAAAGCGAACTGCACAATTCGGTATAGTCTGACCCCTCAACCATACGTGCTTGAAACATAAGATGCAATTTGGTGCGGACAGCGTTCAGGTAGAAAAATCTAACGTCTTCTTAGAGCATACGTTACTAGTAACGGAGGACGGCGTTGAGATTCTTACAGCCAGAAAAGAAGACTCTCCCGGTGGACCTGTGAACCTATCAGATGTGACTGTTTCAAGTGGCAAGGAAAGTGGCAGCGTCCGGACTTGATTGCAGGGTATTTGTGATAACCACTTGAAGAATTCCACCGTAAACAATCATTATCTTCTTAACCGGGCGGGGCCTTTGTCATTGATTGCGATTAGATTCTTCAATGTAGCACAGGGTCCTTATTGTCGGTAATTTTTCGCGTGAAATTGCATTAGCAAAAACAAAACAAAAAATCATGGATGAACTGCATTTTGCTCGTATCTGTAATATTTTGCCACCTAATTGTGCGATCATCGTCTTTGGTACCGTTGATGTTCCAACTCCGTGATATTGTGAGCAACTGGGTAAGGCATCTGAATAATGCAGTCTCTGATGCGTATTCATTGTTCACGCAAAAAAATCAAACGTTATACATATCCCTTATGCCTTTGATGACGGTATAATGCTTTGCAGTCTACTTTCAGATGAAATATTAAGAGCGGCTGTAAAATGAAAGTCCTGCCCAAGCCAACGAGAGCGTCGGGCAGTGGACGACAAGGCTTAATCTGCACCAGTCCTCTAAGCACGGACCACAGCGTCCCGCCACCGACTAGAACGATGGAGGGTGGACTTGGCCTTCACAAGCGATCAATCACATTGCATCAATCCCACCAGTTCCACCACAAATTCTCTCAATCCGAATTCCTTTCTTCCGGTTATCATCGCCCTAGCTGCCAACATTGCTCAACATCGCTATCAAGCTTCGCAGTTTCGCTCCCGAGCCTAGTGGACGACGTGACACATCTAGGCTGCCTAATTTCTGTTTGCGCCAATAGCTTCATCTGACCTTACGCTTCCACGTTCACGTCCGCGACCGATTTTTTTTTGGCAACGAATCCTGCCATCAATCTACTCGCGTTACTGTTCAAAGAGCTTGTCACGCTTTCTCGCTGTTCGTTGCACTGATCTGCTGCTCTCGCAGTCATGATGTCTGGAGAGGCCTGGCTGTACCTACTGGCAGTGTTGATCAACGCTGTCAATCTCTTCCTGCAGGTTTTCTTCACCATTATGTACAGCGATCTGGAGTGGTACGTCAGAACATACTGTATACCGCAATTTTGAGATTAGTCGACCATGCTCTTGATTCGGCCAATTTTGGCAAACACTTGTAAGGCTAATTTGAAGAAGTGACTATATAAATCCTATTGAACTCTGCAACCGTCTGAATGCCTATATTGTCCCAGAAGCCGCAGTGCATACTTTTCTGGCTTTCCTCTTCATTATCAATGGCTACTGGGCTGCGGCTATTCTCAATCTGCCTCTTCTTGCATGGAATGCCAAGAAGTGAGTATTCTGATGTCAACATTGTCCTACTTATGTGCTGAATCTAACGCTGCAACAGGATTGTCGACAACACCCACCTCCTAGATGCGACAGAAATTTTCCGTAAATTAAACATTCACAAGAAAGTTGGTGGCTTGTTATCTCTTTCACAAACAAATCCTTAGCAAGCTTTTAGTAGACTAACAAGATATAATAGGAGTCATTTGCCAAGCTCGCTTTTCACTTGGTGATGTTCTTCTTCTACTTATATAGCATGATTGTTGCCCTCATTCGAGACGAATCGTCCTAAAAAACAGTTGCAACACATGCTTCAGACAAGATTTGGAGATCTGATTCATCTAAAAGTGACGTGCTTCTATTGCTACTCGGCATGGACTCGGCATTTCAAGTGGTCGACGATGCGCATGCTAGCATGGATTGACTAGGAGAGTACCATGTTTTTGATACCTGTTTATCAGATGGTGGGAGACAATCATAGTGTTTGTCTGATGGGATGGCTTTGGCAACAGTTGAATGAATCGCTGATACTCGGAGGCAGTTTGGCGTTCATTGTAGGGGTAATGTTCTTGTAAACGGCTCTGATGATTTTCCATGTTTTATTCATACTCCTCTATGAAAGTCTCAATGCGATAAACAATTTCGCAATTAAGCAAAACTTCGAATATGTTACTCTTTCCATGCGTGCTTGTCCGCGAAATATAAGCGGTCGAACCACAAGTCGTCGACGACATTGTAGAGTTGGTCACGTGATAGTATGTTGACTGATACTTTCGGCTGGACCCCAGTCTTATCCTCGAGTGCACCTTGTTTCTTTCATCCATCTCGAAGTCTGCCAACTATCGAGTCATGCTAGTACCCGGGATGGAGGATTTCGGGAAATATCCGCCTAACCTGGCCCCTCAAGACGCTCTTCTTGTCCGGCAGCAAACAGAACAGGATCATGCTGTGATCCCATATTCTGTCGACGATATGTCAAGACCCAAAGCTGGGCCATTGAGCCCATTTGACGGCAGCTCGACTGCCTCAAAGCGAAAAAATCTTCTCACTGGCTTTGCAGAAGAAGCATTCTTAAGCGAGCACACCTTTAGAAGCAAACATAGGGCCATCGAGAGACGAGGGGGGCCACAACGAGAACATCGAAGCGCAAAAACATTCAAAGACCAATCAGCTAAGCTTAGAGCTAATCGAGAAGCGAAGGGGAACTCTTCCATCAGCGAAGGACCTGGCTCCTACGTTGGTCCCTGGGCAAGGTATAACCGCTCCGAATACGCCACCGTCGACGAGGATGAAGCGCTCGCCAGTGACGAAGAGTACGAGATAGTTGAAGAGGAGACAGAAGAGGACGTAGTCGCAAGCGGAACAGTGGTTCAACCACCTGAAGTTGCACTCGCTCGTCGAAGAGAAGTGGAAAAGCTTGGGAATGAGACGACCACATTCCACGGCTCACAGGAGTACGATTATCAAGGCCGATCATTCATGCATATACCACAAGATTTGGACATTGATCTTCGCAAAGAGACTGGCGATACGACCAACTATATTCCAAAAAAACAAATTCATGCGTGGAAAGATCACAAAATGGCTGTTACTGCACTTCAATTTTTCCCTGGATCAGGTCACTTATTATTGTCTGCGAGCGCTGATACGACGGTCAGAATACGCGATGTCTACCATGACAAAGAACTTCTTCGTTCATATTCAGGACATTCGAAGGCTATCACGGATGCCTGCTTCAATACGTCTGGTACACAATTTCTGTCCGCTTCGTACGATCGCATGATGAAGTTGTGGGATACCGAAACTGGGACATGTATCAGTAAATTTACGACCGGCAAGACACCACACGTCATTAAGTTCAATCCAGATCCTGAACATGCCACGGAGTTTTTGGCCGGTATGTCAGACAAAAAAATTGTCCAATTTGATACCCGTGCACCCAGCGAAATCGTTCAGGAATACGATCACCACCTCGCCGCCATAAATACCATCACTTTTGTGGATCGCAATCGTCGCTTCATAACCACTTCTGATGACAAGTCTCTTCGTGCCTGGGACTACAATATACCCGTTCCTATCAAATATATTGCAGAACCTGATATGTATCCCATGACAAACGCTGCTCCTCATCCAAGTGGAAAATACGTCGCGTTTCAGAGTTCTGATAATCAGATTTTGGTATATGGCGCAAATGATAAGTTCCGACAGAATAGGAAAAAGAGCTACCGTGGGCATAACAACGCGGGTCTGGCTATAGGTTTGGATTGCAGCCCTGATGGCCAATTTTTGGCATCAGGCGACTCAGGAGGTTATGTCTGTTTCTGGGATTGGAAAACCTGCAAGATGTACCACAAACTTAAAGCAGGCACGCAAGCTACCACATGTGTGAAATGGCACCCCCATGAAACCAGTAAACTTGCATCAGCGGGCCTGGATGGTGAGATTCGATATTGGGATTAATCAAAGCATGAGCTACCTGCAATCGACTGCTATACATCGTGGCATGGCGTTTGAGAGGGACTAGCGGAATCACATTAAATACATCATCCTACTACTTTACCTTTTCCACCTGAAGCGCCTTCGTGTTTGTTCATTTTTGAGAACATTCTTTCTTCCTACAGCCGCATAATGCTTAATAGGATTCGTTTGAAACCTGCTGAGAGGATTACCCTCTGCGAGCTCGGGGCGACATGACATGCAGTAAAACGGACCATTTTATCCCGAGTTGGCTATTTCGTGCCAAGAGACGAGAAGTACACAAACCATATCATCCGTTTGATCAGTTCACCTTTGACTTTAACCGAAAAAAAGAATTTGACGCCTTAGTGCACTATCAGTCTTATCTGTACAGGAGAAGACAATAACATATGCACTCATGTCGACCTCAACTTTGAAGCGGGAACCACCGTTCGTCCTTGGGAGTCATGGGAACAGGACCCGAATGCCACTCCACACAATAGCTTACAAGAGGTAGGAATATAACATAGGCGTAAATCGCATGACAATCCCTTTTTTGAGCGAACAGGTGGATTTGGATTTTACAAGGCGATGAGTATACGATACAGTTGCAAGATCCGAGGTGGCTTGCGGGCAAACCGACGGGTAATCATTAATCATGTCAAAACAGAGGAGAATGAAAGGTCTGAGGTATTGATGTTTGAGATATGTAAAACCCCTCCTGTACGAACCCACATACGCTTGTGCAGGTCACATTCGACTTTTTTTTTTTATTTGCCCATAGCGTCCGCTAGGCTAGAGGAACTTGGGACACTTCAGAACGTGCGAGTAGTGGCATGGCGTGGTCGAAAGAATTGGAATCACAGCACAACATGCTTATATAACGTGACTTACACCAGGATATACCACAACTGATTTGCCACAATTCAAAGCAAATCTAAGCCATCAATCAGAACCCAGATATAGTCATGACGATTTGTGCACACTTTCACCGATCTAGCTTGACTTGAGCAGCCACCTCCCTATCGAAACAGAACGAAGGCCATATATTCCTGCTTTTGCATTACATACACAAAGGAGCCGGGAGGATGATCGATGAGGATACTCTCTCTCACTAACCCCAACACTACAAAAATTACGAGCAGCAACGCGGCTGTCTCATTTGTGCATTACTCTACACCTTCTGTCAACCTTCTACCATTATCAGAGGTCTATCACCAGAGTCAAAAGGACCATTTCACAGGCTTGTTCCAGAAATCCATCAAAATCCTGCTACTGACCGACGTGCCCTTGATAAAGAGAACCGATGCTCCTTTGGTCATGCAGTAAGCCTCACAGCTCCAGTGCGCGAAGATTCACCTCACGTCCCATCTCACATGTAATCCGCCTGCCCAACAGCTCCATCAAGAGTGCTGGATACGAAACTCATTTTTCATTATTTCTTCTGCTAATTTAGAAGGTTTCACCTAATAAGACCGAAGCAGTCCAAAACTTCGGCAACAGTGGCTCTCTCATTCCCAGGGAATTGCCCCAACGCCAGCCCCTCTTTGATTATGTCCAAACCAATACAGCCTACCAAAAGCCTGAAGCTAGTCCGAAATGAAGGAATAGTCAACTACAACAACTATGGAGATCTGGCATGTGCTGATTTCAGCAAAGCTAGAGCTGTTTACTCGCAAAATGACACGGAAAGTGGAAGCGCTATCTCGAACGACCATTGCCATAGCGGAGGGATCGGAAGAGAATCGGAGGAAATCGTGACTTCTGTGACAAACAGCGTATTGGAATCGCGAAACAGAGACGGCCTGACTTGTCATTCCTGGCTTGGAGTCGCTGCGAAAAGTCCAACCAAGCTATTACAAGCTCAACTATCATGCAAATACTTCGAAAACGAATACTTCAAGGTACAGAGGTCCAAAACGGCTGGACTGGGGGCGATAGCCACCAGGAACCTCAAAAAAGGAGACGTCATCCTCCGGGAGAAACCTTTGTTTACCGCGAACGCTAGTAGCGTCTTCAAAGCTTATGAAAATCTCACAGGTCATGACAAGGATGTGGTGATGAGTCTTCATGCCAATACACTGCTCAAACCTGGAACGCCCAGGATACAAGCAGTATGGAAAACGAATTGGTAAGTGAGCAAGACAGTTCCAGTCAATGCTGACCGAGGCTCTTTGTTAATGTTTCAATTTTTGTGTCAATTAACCCTCTTCTCCCCTCTTCATTCAAAAAGGCAAAAAGAAACCAAAGAAAAGAGGTCGCTACAGGATTCTCACATTTACTAGCTTTGCGATCACGGAAACCGTCGCGGGGTTATTTCCAGTGGCATCTCGATTCAATCATGCGTGCCATCCGTCTCAGAATATTGACTTCTCATTTGACCAGCACAGTGGGCTCCTAATATTATCGGTGCGAGCAAAGCACATTGCGATCGGTGAAGAATTGAAGATATCATATGGAGTTGATCGAACGCCAGAGGATTTATACCATCTTTACGGATTTATATGTCAATGCGGAACGTGCGGTGGCTTGAGTGAGGAAAATCCCACAATTCTTGGCTCGCTGTGGTGATTTGCCGCTTCGTTTCTTCCCACAAGTTACGAGGCGATCTTCAGCGACAAAAGTGCTTATTGCCACAGCTGATCTAGATTTTGGGCTGAAACGTGCGCCATTCTCCCTGGCTTGTAAGGGTTCTTAGGTGGAGTTTGACTTGCGGAATCAAAGGTGGAGAATGTGGAATAGTTATTATATGGCTCGAACTACTAGTTACTTGGGCAGAGCAAGATTGATGCCAACCCTGGTTTACTTAATTATTCTTTACAGTAATAGACTAAAACTACTGTATAATGTAATACTGAATTGTTATTATTATATACACTAAAAGGCCTTAGGGGCCGCTATCTAGAACCTTATCTTACTTATTTATATAGGAAAAACCCTAGTCTAGCGAGGAAAACCTATATACTATATATAAGTCTACTTACTTAGGTCTAAAGTAGGCCTATAAGGTACTAACTATAAATAGTAGTTATATTACTTATTAAGCTTACTAGTTATTAAGACTGGTCGTAGGATACTGCTTAATAGAGTGAAGACTAAGACATGAAAGATACACTATAATATAGCTACTAGGTAGGGGGTAGTTGTAATAGCCTCACTCTATTATAACCGCCTATATTAGAAGTGCACGGCTAGCCTTGTAAAACTTAAGTGGCGTATAAAAGAGCAAGGTACAGTGGGTATAGGTAATTCCGAACATTTTAAATAAGGGTCTTACGAATTATATGTGTGTCATAACCGTTCCTCCCTAAGGCTTTGCGTATAGCTAGCCTTATAAGACCTAAGGGGGGCATAGGAGTTGCGAGGTATGTGGTGCCCTTGCTATAACCTAGTAGCGCGCTAAGAAGGTATATAAAAGAAGGAGCGTATATATTTATATAATAAAGTAAAGATTTATACCTTTAAGTACTACTCTCTACCTAATAGCTATATTATAGTATATTTTTTATATTTTAGTTTTTACTTTACTAAGTAGTATTTTATATTTAGCTTTAATAACTAAATCTCTTTTTTTTTAAAAAATAATAAACTATTAACTAAATTAAAATATTTATTAAAAAAGTTATTTATTTAATTAGCTATAACCTTACTATAGTTTTATAAAAAGCTAACTATTTATTAAATATAATTAAAAAGAAGGGGTATTTTATAACTAAGAATTATAACTTTACTTATATAAATAACTAAAATATTAATAAAGAAATAGCCCTTAATAAAAAGATTAAAAAAGTAGCTTAGTTATTATAAGCTATATAAATAGCTAATAAGTATAAAAACCTTAAAGTACTTTAAAAATCCTTTAAGAAAGTTAACCTTATTAAAAATTATAAAAATAATAAGCTTAATATTATTAATACCCTTAATATTAATTATACTATAACCTTTAAGCTATAGGCTTACTTTATAATTATAGCGCCCCTTATATATATAAAATTTATAAAAGCCTAACTTAAAGCTTTTATATATAAAGGTAATATTTATAAAAGCCTTTAGAATTTCTTATTAAACTTATATATAGTATTTACTATAAATCCTTATATATTTCTTAAAAATACTACTAAGGTAATATATACTAATAGCTACCTTATTAATAATATAAAGCATTAATAAATATAATATATTACTATTAATAGCTTTATAAACTTTAAAGAGTATACTTAAGTAAAATTTATAAAATAGCTAAAAACTAAAACTATTAATAAAAATACTTATTACTTAAAAACTACTAAAGTATTAATAAACCTTTAATAAAATAATAAAATATTATTTTAAATCTTTTTTTAAAAATAAAATAAAGTTAAGGCTAAGCTTTTTAAAGCTATTTTAAAATAACTTTAAATTTATATATTTCTTAATAGCTTTAATTTTATTATTAAAAAGTAAATACTAAACTAAAAGTTTCTTTAAAGTTAAAATTATTTTTAAGGCTAAGGCTAAAAAGTAAAAGTTACTAATAAAGAATCTTTAAGTAATTAAAAATACTTAAGTTTTATAAAGTATAAGTAATAAAAATTATACTTTTTAGTAATAAACTAAAAATAATATAACTATAAACCTTTTAATAATAAAGACTTTAATAATATTTAATACTATAAGTACTAAAAAAAGAAATATATATTCTTTAAATACTTAAAACTAAACTATACTATATATAAAAGTAATAAATATACTATAAGCTAGCACTACTTATACTATAAAAACTTAATACTAAGAACCTTAAATATAAACTTAATTTTAGTTAATACTAATAAGCCTTAAGGCTATACTTTTTTTATAACTATTACTCCTTATAAAATAAATACCTTAAGTATTAATAAACTAATTAAATATAGAGAAATAAATAATAAAATAAGGATAAAGATATTTATATAATAGAATTACTACTAAGTAGCTATTAAGGTATTATTTAATTTAAAAGCTAAAAGATTAATTATTTACCTTAAAATATTAAATAAAGAAAACTAAATAAATATAAAAGTAAATACTATACTACTAGTTAATACCTTAGGTAATTTACTTAAGTATAAAGGTATATTAAATAAGTTAGTTAGTATTATTAATAATATAAATTATAGTAAAATATATTAGGTTTACTACTATATTACTAATATATAAAAGAACTTACTCTTAAGTGCTAACTAAATAAAGAACTATAAGCTATAAATTCTATTTTAAAATAATAAGACTTAGTAATATTTAATAATATAAAAATACTTTATATTTACTAAGCACTTAAAATAAATTTACTATAAGAAAAAGAATATAATTACATTACTAGTGCTAGCCTTAGTATAAATTAAGAAGATACTAAAAAATAATAAAAATAAGACTAGCTTATAAGTAGGGAAAAATAATATAAAAAAACCTTAGCTTAATAAGTAAAGTAAAAATAATAAGTAATTAAGTAGTAACTTAGCTATAAAAGAGCTACTAAAGGTATATACTAAGTTTATAAATATATTTTTAAAAAAACTTATAGGCTAGCTTTTAGCCTTAAAAGGCTATACTTATATAATTAAGCTAATTAATAGTAAAATACCTTCTTAGAGGCTAATTTATAACCTTACTAAGAAGAAGCTATAAATTCTCTATAAATACCTAGCTAATATATAGTAAAAAGAATAAATTTAATAATTAATAAGTCCTTTAAATACTTTAATTCTATTTATACTAAAAAAAGAAGGTTAGCTTAGGCTATATATTAACTATTATAGCCTTAATAAGGTTATAAGGAAGAATAAAGCCCTATTACTACTAATATTAAAAATCCTTAATTAATTAAAGGAAGTAAAGGTAGTTATAAAGGTTAACTTAAAAGATATATACTATTAGCTATATATTTATAAAAGTAATAAGTAAAAGATAGTATTTTATTATTAATATAAACACTTTAAATATCTTATAATGCCTTTTAGCTTTATAAATACACTAGCTACCTTCTAAGAGTATATTAATAATATACTAAAAAAGCTTATTAATACTATTTATATTATTTACCTAAATAATATTTTAATTTATAGTAATAACTTAGTAGTATATAAAAAATATATTAAATAAGTTTTATAAAAACTCTAAAAGGCTAAGCTTTATACTAACCTTAATAAATATAAATTCTTTATTATATATATTAGCTTCCTTAGCTTTATTATTATACTTAATAGCATTAAAATAAAGCCTAAGTATATTAAAGTAGTAGTAAAGTAGTAGCTACCTTATAGTATAATAAATATTTAGTGTTTTCTTAGGTTTATAGAATTTTATAAATACTTTATTTAAAAATATAGTAAGATTACTATCCCTCTTACTAACTTACTAAAAGGTAATAATAAAAGGGCTTTATAGCTAAGTAATAGTAAGCTAGCTATATTTAATTAATTTAAGTAAAAGTTTCTAAAAGCCTTTATTTTTATTTATTTTAATTTAAAGGCATTACTAAAGATAGAGATAAATATATTAGCCTTTACTATTAAAGCTATTATAGCTTAATTATAGCTAAATAGCTAATACCCTATAGCTTATATATAAAGAAAGCTATTTAGCCTAGAATTAAAATATATAATACTAAATAGTAAGCTTTTTATTATTTAAAAGGCCTTTTAAATATAAAGATATTACCTAACTTATTTAAAGCACTCTATTTAAATTATTATAAATTACTTAAATTATAAGTACTTTACTATAAAGCTAAAGCTATTTAGCTATTAAGTAAATACCCTTAATAAGCTATACTTATTTAACTTTATTATAAAGTATTAGCTAAGTAA
>SRPU01000244.1:0-25318 GCA_018360185.1 Claviceps lovelessii
AAGAAACCCCCCCCCCCCCCCTCTCAAATCAGGCGTTTTCATTACCACCCTACAGGAAATTTGCATAATTCTGTTTTGTTCCAACCCCTCGGTGCATAAAAGTGAGCCAATATGTACATATGTACGTCGGAATGCACTGTCCTGGAGGAGGATGCGGAAAAAAAAAAGGGAAAACCGGGGAAAAAGGAAAAAAAGAGAGAGAGAAGCCGAAAAGGCAGGAAAAAAAGCAAATGGCCAGTCCTGGAGCGCGATAAGGAAGCTTCTGGATATTGCTTCTGATCAAATTGCTACTTTGGATGCCGCAATGGGCGACCCGGGAAAACCGAGGAAGGCGGGGAGAAAACAAAACACACAAAAGAAAAGGAAATAAAGCAGAAACAACTTGCAACAGATGGCGCAAATACAACCACAAGTGGCGGGGGAAAGTGTTACGAGTGATTTGTTTCAATAGCCAGGCAGCAGCAGAACAACTTTTCTTCTTCTTTAAACTCGCCAAGGAGAGGAGAGTTTGTGGGAAAGTAAGAATCCTCAATCCTTGTTCCTTCCTAGGATTTTTTTATCTTTTTCCCTTTTGTCTTCCAAGCCATCCTTCATGGCTGTTTTCGCCGTTTTCTCAGAGTCAACTAGTCCGCCTTGGCATCGCTTCCCAATCACGGCATATCATATGATGACCTACCGACGTCAGTCACGAACGAGATGGCTGGGCTTCGATAGAACGAACTGTTGTTTGTTTTCTTTTGCGCCCCGAAACATTGCATCGCCTCTTCCCCGGCCCAAAAACATCTTGAGTCGTCATGTCGGACCATTCGGCGTCGGACCTGGTTGGCGTCAGCGCCGTGCTGCTAGCCCTCGGAGCCGTGGCCGTTGTGCTACGATTCTATGCGAGAAGCCATCAGAAGGCGGATCTGTTGGCTGACGACTGGCTCATGGTACCTGCTCTGGTAAGTCGGTCCTGGATTAGGCGGGATATTGCAACAAAACACACAATCGGCCGGCGGACACTCATTACGATAGGCAACCTTTGTCGGCACCTGCACGTGTATCTTCTATGGTATAAGCGATCACTCCGTATCTGATTTCTTTGACTCCCCCAAGAAAGCCATGATCGGAATTACGATGCTGACTTTGTGTGTATCTGGATGTGCATAGCGGTTCATCTTGAGGCTTTCGGATACTCGACGTTTGAAATATCCAAGCAACAGAGGGAAGCGACCCTGGAGCGATCCGGAAAGGTGAGCGGGCTCAATCTTATTCGTCTTATTCATGATCGATATCGTATTATATGATTCTTGCTTCACCGAAAAAAAAAAAAAAAAAAAAAAAAAAAAAAAAAAAAAAAAAAAAAACCACCTCCACCATATTCGCTAACACGTCCACGTCACTCCCAATTCTCTCCCCTCAAGGCCCAAATCGCCCTCAACCTCTCCTCCATCATCTGCCTCGGCAGTGTCAAAGCAAGCGCCCTCTTCTTCTACAAGCGCATCTTTTGCGTCGCTGGCCGCAAAGCAGCCCTCAATGTCATCATCATCAGCTTACTCGTCGTCGTCGCCTGCTGGGTCGTCGTCTTTGAGTTTCTTCTCGCCTTCCAGTGCGGCACACACTTCTCCGCGCCCTGGGACGGCACCCAGCTCAAGTACTGTACCATGTCGTACCCTATTCTCCAGGCGCAGGCTATTTCGGACTTCTTGCTCGATGCGTTGGTCTTGGTGATACCGATATATCCGGTCACGCAGTTGCAGACGACGTGGTCCAGAAAGGTGGCCATTGTGAGCATATTTCTGCTTGCTTGCATGTTAGTTGTTCTTCCCTTTTCTCTGGTGGGAATCTTGCCCTTTTTCTGAGTGTTGGCCTGCCTGAGCCTCATTATTATTCTCCTGTTGAATGTTGTGTAATCTACTATGCTATCGTTGTGCTATTTGGTATGCTGTTCGTTTTACTATTCGTCACGTTATTCATTATGCCATTCCTTATGCTATTTGTATGTCCTTTGTTCTGTTCTTCGCTATTTCATTAATCCATGAGAGCTGACAGTTTGGAATGCTAGAGGTGTTGGGGCGGCGATAGCCAGAATGGTCATCATAATCCATCTGGTCCGTGGTGAGTGCCTTTTGTTTTACTTGTCAGAGTGAGCTTGTCACTCACCCTATTGAGTCTGAAGAAAAATCATTTTGAACAGCAAATACTAATCTCATTCCAGTTGGACAATCCACCGTTCACAAGGTTGACCCTGAAAGTAAGCGATCCACATACCATCGAAACCATCTTCCACACCACCTCGACTAGAGTTCGCTTCTAAGAAAAAGCCCCACAAACATTAGAGTATCTATCTAGAGTCATCTTTTACTTCAATCTGGAAATGGGCGTCGGGCTTGTCGCTGTCAACATGCCCTCCATCTGGATGGTGTTTACATCGGTAGCACCAGATGCTCTCCTCCGAAGCCTCCGAAGCGTCGTGTCCCTTGCCTCCTTCCGCTCCGGCCGCTCGAGATCGTCCAAAGAGCGCTCAAATCCCGAGCCACTCAAAAGTGCCTCCTGTTCATCAGTTGCGCCCTTGTCATCGCATGCCATGGGGCCTCTGCCCGAAGGGTTTGAGATGGACTGCAAGCGGTCCCCGGCCCACACTCCAGAGCCTGTTTCCATTGCAGAAATACATGTCGGAGGCTCAGAGAACAAGGGAAAGTCTGGGTGAAACGGCTTCATCAAGTCAACGAAACGGGCGACAGGCGTGGCCACTCGGTGTTGAAGATGAGATTGGCACACCAGTTCTTCCCTCTCCTTCCGAAAAAAACGAAAAAGCTTCAGAAAGAACTAAGACATGACTCGAGTGATGAACGTAGGGTCGGGATATTGTGTCAATTGAAGAGGATAAACGATTGGCTTTCTGGTCGCCAACTTTCGCAGATGCGTATTATCTCTGAGCGCGGGTTCCTACGCGGGAGTTCTCCATGAATGGGCGTTCTCAGCAAAAGTTCTCTTTCAAAAGAAATTTATCAAGCAAATATTTTCGCTAGAATGTATCAAAAAGTCAAGATTCGAAAAGTCTACAACTAACAAATAAGAGCAACATCACAACTAGACCATGGATTAGAACAACGAAAGTCAGATAACGACATGCTGAAATCTTGACATCGAGCCTTGTCTGGCGCTTACAAGGTACGAAATTAAAGAGAACAAAAAATTGAAAGGGGCATGCGGTGCCATGGCAGATGGCCGAGGATATTCCCGACATCTAAAATCATGAGCGGGCCGTCACACGGGACGGGCACCTCATTGGTGCGATGCTCGGCACAAAGCTCCGCCGCTTCCCGCGCCGCGATGGTACGGCGGCATTTGATTGGCCGATACAAAATAAGCTTCCTTTACTAAATTTAGTCGCCGTTGGGGCCGCGGGAATGGAAATGCGATTTGTGTTCGGTGCGATGGCGGGTGCCAGGTGGAGAGATGACAGGGCATTGCCCTTCGTATCTTGTTTTGTTGCTGCTCGTGGTTTGTAGCGAGTGGTGAGCGACGAGGTCCAACTTGACTGCGCCCGCCGATCATGACGTTGCCATGATGTCGATGTCCGGCGGCCCTCAATGCTCATCTTGCCTTGCATTTATGCCCATCCAATGCCATTGCTTGGCCCGTTTGTAGGCCAGATTGATATCCCGTCGGCGGCGAGGAGCCGATACTAGCAAGAAGACACGGGTTTTCATCTGAGACATGGTTTCTGAGAGATACCGAGACACTGGAGACAGAAAAGACCCCGGGTGACAAAATTGCCAAGTTTCTTTGCTTCGCGCCTCGAATACAAGAGGGAGAAAAGAGAAGAAAAAAACAAAAAAAAACAGAAGAAAAAAAAAAAAAAAAAAAAAAAAAAAAAAAAAAAAAAAAAAAAGAGCATCGTCGTCGCGAAACGGGAAAAAGTGGCGTACTGTTGGGAAATGACATCTGGCCCCGTGCTGATGAAACCATGCGGCTCGAGGGGCGCTTGTGGGCACAATTCATCACGTACGTTGTATACCATGGCACGCGACGGCCCGGAGTGATGGGACGGCATGTGAGGACGGCATGTGAGGACGGGTGCGTTCATATGCACGACCTCTGGCTCGGAATGTGACGTGTCGTATTTTTTTGTGCATGTCTCAGTTCCCATGCCAAACCTTCCATGTCATGTATCACGAAACTGTGCATCACAGCCAATGGACGCATCTGCCTGCAGCTTGCATTGACAACCATCAAAGACGAACTTGAAAGCAGGCACTTGCCAAAAAAAAAAAAAACAATAGACTTGTGATAATGGTATTAGAACTACATGTTCGTCTCGAAAAGAAGACTATTGCTCTTATGTATACGTTTTAACCCCGACCTCCTCTATGCCTTGTGAACAGCATTGCGGTCGTGGTCTTGAATTACAGAGGAATTGCTCTAGTGAACGAACCAAGGAATCTTGAATTTTAGGGGAAAAAAGAAAAAAAAAAGAAGGATGTCGTCTGGAATCCTAGGGGATCCTCGAAGCAAGGGGCGAGCTCCTCGCAAAGAGCACGCATGCATAGAACCATATGGTACAGAGTGAAAAAAAAGAAAATGGACGGGAAGAAAAAGGAAGAAAAAATACACACACTTTTAATTCTGTAAAAGACCCAAAAAAGAAAGAACAGAATGAATGAAGGAGATTAGGTTGAAACTGCGTAGGCAATAGGAGAAAAACTCTCTCTCTGCACGCAAAGCCAACGGAGGTTGAAAAAAAAGAAAGAAGTAATGCCGCCACCACAGATTATGAAAGAATCACACCAAGCTCGATATGTGCCGTCTCGTCAATCAACGGCATACAACCAAAGAATTCGTTGTAGTCGTTCAGGCATTGCGCTCGAGTCTCCATGTGGCCGGGCTTGGCACTCAGGCCAACCTTGGGCACCATAGAGACGTATTGCTCTTTGCCCTTGACAAGCAGCGGTCCCTCACCCGTCAACATGGATACCAGGTAGTTCATGGCCAGATCCTCGCAGTTGAAGTGCTTGTCGACGTAATTACGGATCTTGGTGGCCAATGCGTCATCTGAGGAGTAGTAGTCTAAGAACGAGATATGTGCAAAGGCGAGACCCGACAGGATCATGTTGTACTTGTTTTGCCCTTCGTCCTTTGAACAAAAAGTGTACAACCACTTCTTACTGGCGGCATCCTCGATTGCGCAGCGGGTGAATCCCCCGGTCATTCTGCGACGTCCAAATTTGCGCCATGACTGGAATACGAATTCGAGGTCTTTGGGCTTGTAGTAGATGTCGTCGTCGGACAAAAAGATTGCTTGCGTCTTGTAAGCTGGATCAGGCCACAGCTTCTGGTTCAGACTGTTGACGGGCGATCGCCGATATCGAACAGCTGCCCCATGCTTGGATACATAATTCTCGGGAGGCGCATTCTCCAAGTCGTTCCATACCACCACAATCTCCGCGAGAGAGGGTATCTCCTCGGATAACAAGCCGTCAAGCGTATGCTTCAATTCTTCGGGACGGTGGTACGTCTGCATTGCAATACTGTTGTTGGCCGGCCAAAAAGAAAAAAAAGAAAGAAGAAGAAAAAGAAAAGAAAGACAGAAAAGTTAGCACATATCCTGGGCAGTGATCGTCGTCATCTTCGGGGACACTTACGTAAATTTGTCATCGCGCAAATGTTGATATTTCAGCTGCGATATCTGCTAGACTTCATTCGCGTCATGAAAAACGGGACACTTGGATGACTCGGTCGACTTGAATGGAATATCCCACGCCTTGACGGCCTCGGTAATGTGCCGGACATGTTTCTCGGGCGCAAGTTTGACCAGGGTGAAGGCGATGCCGGTAGCAACTGCAAAGGCAAAGACAGTCACGGCTACGCGTTTGAGAAGACGGAAGCGTACGCCGGTTGACACCCTTGACGCATCCATGCTGATATGCGTCCTGTTGCACTGCTGCGGCCATCGCTCGTTGTTGGAAGAAGGAAAAAGGGTAGAAGGAATTTGGAAGGCCATGAGGACTCAGGCGCCGGAAATCGGATTCTGGGGTAGCGTCTGCCATATGGTGTCCAGTCTGCCGAAGATGAAGTGCACCCTGGCCTGGCCTGGCCAGCAGGCAGGAAAACCAGCCGAGGAACATTGAAGAAGACCAGACGTATTAAATCGGACGAGTCCGAGCCTGAGCCTTGGTGCCGTCAGTTCCATGACCACGCCCGACCCGCCCAGGGACGACCCAGGAACAACCGGCTAAAGGAGCAGGCAAACAGGACAAGGTATGCCCTACCAATACACTTGGCAGCGCGGTAGAGGCCATCAATGATATAAAAATTAAATGATGGACGTGTATAGAACAAAGGCCAGAGGTTGATGCCTTCAAGCACTACAGCACTACTACCTTGAACAGGTACCTGCCTTAGCTTCCTAGGCTAGTAGGGACCTTGCAGCGGCGTCGCTGTTCATCATCTGTGTTTGAGACTTCACCTCATTTGCATTGACCCAAGTATCTCCAGTCTTGACAGGTGTCACTGATGAGAGTGGGCGAAGCAAGAGACTCTGAAAAGCCTCCATTCCCAGTTTTTTTTTTTGTTGCCCTTGTCTATCTCTGCATCGGGAATACTGAACAATGCTGGCGGCGTCTGGGAAAAGAGGCCATTGGCCCAAGGAAGAGGACCAAGTCCCAATCAAGGCAGTCTCTTGGTTATCCACAAGGCGCCTCTTTTTTTTTTTTTTTTTTTTTTTTTTTTTTGGTGTGTGTGTGTGTGTGTGTCTTTGGATACATACTTACATATATTCTTTCCCCTCTGTGGTGGCTGATTGCGGACTTCTGTCTCGGACTTTAAATTCTTCAACAAAAGGGCACTGGAGAGAATATCTTTCCACGATGGGTGGGATGCAAAACACGCAAGATTATGTATGATGGACTGTTGGCAGTTGTGAGTCCTCGCCGTGAGCACTGAGCATGGGCATGAGCATGGACACGGCCAGGCCAGGACATGTGGCCAGCCATGTGATCCCCCCTGCTGCGGATCTTGAGACAAAGATGCACATTGTTTAAATGTCCGCAAATCTCCGTCATATTTCGCCCACGGCATCAATAAATTTGTGACAGGAATCCGGACGCATCATAGTAAATGTGTCATGTCGCGTAGATGCTGCAGGCATCGGAACGCAGACGTCGCAGAGAAGACCGAGTCACTGACTGGGGCTGACGCAAGTGCGCCAGCCACCCAAGATAAAAAGGAAAGAAGGGAAGGAAGCACCGAGGAAAAATAAATAAATAAAGATCAAACAAAGAAAAAAGCAAAGACGAGATCCACAACCAAGTCCACAACAGACTCGACAACAGACTCGACAACAGACTTGCCGGCTCCGCAAACGACGACCTCTCATGCGTGCATTATGTGCATCATCCAGTCACAATCCCCCTGGATCCCGGTCTCTTTTCTCTTGTGGCTCACATTCGCCCCAACTGCGCAGCAGTCGTGTCAACGTTGAATCGGTCAGACATCTTTCCGTGGCTGCATGTCTACGCACCTCCGGGAGTCCGACATCTCGGCATGATGCTACGCTGCCACTTATTTTCACCTTGTCAGCCGTGACACTGCCAAGCCCGCACGAGGCGACACAAAGGCCATTGTCCCAGATCAGCATGTCGCCCGCAGTACATCCAACCCCACCGCGGCGTCATGTGCTTCTTTGTACCGTCATGCGACGCGACGACCGGTCATAGATATTGTACACATGTACGTTTCTCTCGTTTCGGCAAGGCCGCAGATAATGCTCCAATCCTGCTACGTGAACCTGCCAGTTCACAATAACTTTGTCTTTTGGAGGGGGGAAGAGGAGGAAGCGTGGGGAGTGAAGATATGTCCTGGTCTTTTTTAATATCTTGATCGTCCGCTCCATCGGCTTTGGCTTTGTGGTGAGCCGAGATCATCGCTCTTTGCTCAACGACTTAGCATCTGGCCAAATTCGCTCACTCGCGAGACGTACAATTGCCAAACCACAATGGTGGCCGTCTCGAGAAAAGCAGCCTTGGCCGCGGCCGTAATTTTTTCCCGTGACGCCAGCCCGACCCCTGAAACTGGAGCTGCTCAGCAAAAGTCTTTCGTCCCAGATGCTTACTTTGTGCCCGCCTATTACCCAGCGCCGTATGGCGGATGGACCAAAGACTGGCAGGAGAGCTATCGCAAGGCACGGGCGTTTGTTGACTCCATGACGCTGGCGGAAAAAACCAACATCACTGGCGGTAGTGGTATATTCATGGGTGGGTTGTTCTCTCTCTTTTTCCCGTGTCTGGTCGCTTGAAAGAAAGATGGCTCAAATCATGTAGGGAAGTTTTGTATCACTAAATCTCTACGACAGGGTAAAATTGTTCCGATCCATTCGACCCCCTTGCCCCCATTTTCCTTATTAGCTCTTTTGCCCTAACATATACGTGTAGACACTGCAGTGGTAACTCCGGGTCGGCCCTTCGACTGGGATTTCCGCAGCTCTGTCTGAACGATGGACAGACCGGCATACGTCAAGCGGACCACATTACGGTATTCCCAGGCGGCATCACGACAGGTGCGACATTTGACAAGAAACTCATGTACCAACGGGGTGTTGCCATTGGCAAGGAAGCTCGCGGCAAAGGCGTCCACGTCTGGCTGGGTCCGACTGTCGGACCTATCGGCCGTAAGCCAAAAGGCGGTCGTGGTTATGAAAGCTTTGGCGTCGACCCCTGTCTACAAGCGGTTGGCGCTCGAGAGACCATCAAAGGTGTGCAGCAACAAGGCGTCATTGCCACGATCAAGCACTGGCTCGGCAATGAGCAAGAGATGTACCGCATGTACAATCCCTTCCAGTATGGGTATAGCTCAAACATAGGTACGGCGCCATCTTGACGCTTTCATCCTTTCATCGCAGACGTATCATCTAATTACGAAACGCCAAAACAGATGATCGAGTCTTGCATGAGCTCTATGCGTGGCCTTTTGCCGAAGGTATCCGAGCTGGCGTTGGAGCTGTCATGACGGCGTACAATGCTGTAGGTAGACGGACACAGAACTCCTTCAGGATGCTTGAGTTACTCGAGGAGGTGAAAAACGCTAACAAAAAGGGCAAAAAAAAAATATTAAACAAAACCTCCAATCGTAGGTCAACGGTACTGCCTGTAGTCAACACCCCTACCTTATCAATGGATTGCTCAAGGATGAGCTTGGCTTTCAAGGCTTCGTCATGTCTGACTGGCTTGCTCACATGTCTGGTGTGGGCTCAGCCATTGCTGGCCTGGACATGGATATGCCCGGGGACACTCAAATTCCTATAGTCACTGGCGGTTCCTACTGGATGTATGAGCTCACCAGATCTGTTCTCAATGGCTCTGTCCCCATGGACAGACTGAACGACATGGCAACTCGCGTCGTAGCCGCGTGGTATCAGATGGGACAAGACAAGAACTTTTCAGAAACGAATTTCGACACCAACACGAAGAATAAGGAGGGATTTCTCTACCCAGCTGCCTTTCCCGACTCTCCCATTGGGGTTGTCAATCACTTTGTCCCTGTTCAAGATGACCACGACGTAATCGCGCGCCAAGTTGCCCAGGACGCCATCACTCTGCTGAAAAACACCGACAATTTGTTGCCGCTCAGCACGTCAAGACCGTTGAGGGTCTTCGGTACCGGCGCCAAGACCAATGCCAATGGCCCAAATGCTTGCTCCGACCGAAATTGCAACGTAGGCACTCTCGGACAAGGGTGGGGATCTGGTACTGCGGATTACATGTATCTTGATGACCCCATTACTGCCATTCAGGCACGCGCCAAAAACTTGACGTATTACAATTCCGACTCTTTCCCAGGCGCCATCGATGCGCCCACAGACGACGATGTCGCCGTTGTTTTTATTACATCAGACTCTGGCGAGAACACCTACACGGTCGAAGGCAATCACGGGGACAGAGATGCCTCTGGCCTTTTTGCTTGGCATAATGGAGACCGACTAGTCCAAGATGCCGCCGCCAAGTACAAGAACGTCGTGGTCGTGGCACATACAGTCGGTCCTCTGATAGTCGAGCAATGGATTTCTCTCCCTTCTGTCAAGTCGGTTCTGATTGCTCACTTACCGGGTCAGGAGGCAGGGAGATCGCTCGCTGAAGTTTTGTTTGGCGATGTTTCTCCCAGCGGTCACCTGCCCTACTCCATCACCAAGAAAGAGGATGACATGCCCAAGAGCCTCACGAAACTCATCAACAAGGAGTTTTTCAACCAGGGGCAGGACACATATACTGAGGGTCTGTACATTGACTACAGATGGCTGAACAAGAGTGGAATCGAGCCACGGTTTGCCTTTGGACACGGCCTCAGCTACACCACCTTTACTTATTCCCAAGGATCCATCACCAAGGTCACCCAGATGAGCAGGACACCGCCTCCTCGCCCGCCCAAGACCGGCATCCTGGAATACGCCCAAGCCATCCCGGCGGCAAGCGAGGCCGTCGCGCCAGCAGGTTTCCGCAAGCGATGGCGATACATTTACTCTTGGCTTTCTGCCTCGGACGCATATGCCGCTGTGAAAGCCCGTGGTGATGAGAACAAAAAGTACCCGTACCCAGGGGGCTATTCAATCGATCAAAAGCCAGGACCCCGTGCCGGTGGCGGCGAGGGCGGAAACCCGGCCCTGTGGGACATTGCCTACAAGCTCTCGGTGACGGTGACCAACAGCGGCACAATTCATTCCGGAAAAGCCTCTGTGCAGGCCTACGTACAGTTCCCCCGCGACACCGGGTACGATACCCCGATTCTCCAGCTGCGGGACTTTGAGAAGACCAAGGTCCTCGCGCCGGGCGAGAGCATCACGGTTGAGCTCCACTTGACGAGAAAGGACATTAGCGTGTGGGATGTACAGATTCAGGACTGGGTGATTCCTGCTGTGGACGGGGCATATAATGTGTGGCTTGGGAACGCTGTGGATGATTTGCGCGTCAGTTGCCATGCCCTCAGCCTGAAGTGTGAGAATGCGTGAGGATTGTAATTTTTCGTGTGCAGTCTCTCTTTGCATATTGTTGTCATGTTTTGTGAGAGTTTCATTAGCAAGATTTATGGTTTAGGAAATTTAGATCGAACATTTTTTCTTCTTTTTTTTTTCCTCCTCTGTTTGTCTTTCTTCTTTCATTCCTTCTATTCATTGTCGTTACTCTTGCTAGGAACATGTGTTTTTCTTATACAGTTATCTTATTGCTAGGGACATGTTTTTTTCTCATATAGTCATCCTTCTTGCTTGAGACAACTTTTTTTTTTTCCTTATATGGTCATCCCTGTCACAAACACACGTTTAGTGACTAACAGTCCAGCACTTTTTTTTTTTAACAAGCGACATCCAAAATCAATATGACTCCAATACCTGCATCTGCAGTCCTAGCACGAAATGCAGCAAGGACAAACAAATTTGCTCGCGATTCCAAATACCATCAAATAAACATGTTACATCCGTGACATGGCCCATCCACACCACCCGCTATTATACATGGCACAAAATCCCATTTTGGATCCCAAGTAGGATAAACACAAAAGGGCCCAAGAAGAAAAAGAAGACAGAAGAAACCCCCAGCGTTACTCATGCTCACTGGGCAAGTTGCTTGCGCCCCTTGACTCTCCGCCTCCAGATAATTTTTCTGCCCGTGCGACTCCGCATCCTGCACAGGAATCCATGTCTACGCTTCTGCACAAGCCGCGTATGCCCGTTCATAGTGTTTCGGGGCCCGAAGCGCATTTGGAGGCCGCATAGCGCGGGGTGGGACGAGACGGCGCTTCGGGGCACGAGGTCTGGTGTTTCGGCGGCCGGAGCGGATTGTGTGGGCGGGGAGAAGCGCGAGAGGAGGTTGCCGGGATGGCGAAGCGGCGTGAGGGATGGACGGAGGGGGGAGAGAGTCGTGAATGTTCTGCAGAGAAGGGGGGGGGGGGAGATGCCTGTGTTAGCATGGCTTTCTGGAAGCGGAATATGGGGGGTAGGAGGATATGTGTACCGAGGGGTGTATCTGAGTGGCCTGGCTAAGAGCGGGCGCGTAAAGCGCGTGAGGGACTGCATTGTGGTTTCTCTGAGATGTGCTTTGTCCGTGGATGGGGTGATGGTGGTGTAAATGTTGGAGGACAGAACTTGTGACTCGTGAGGTTTTGGATTGGATTATTTGGAGGCGAACAAGGTTGGCGAAACCGCAAGGATTGTGATTGGGTGGTGCTGGGTGGTGGAGCGGCGCAGAATGAGAGATGCTTCACCTGGCTTGGATGGGTCACTGCAAGTTTGTTTCTTTACCAGAAGTTTAACTTGTCTGGCGAGCCATAGATGGAAGATGCATTGGTGATTCGTGTCCAGACTGTTGGACGAGATTCTCCCAATCGTGCACTCGTTCGTGCGTAGTGAGGGTCTTTGAGTGGTGAGATACGACTGGACGCGCCCGTAGAGCAATGTTGTTCGTTGTTGTATCCACGGGCAAATCATCTCGGGGCGGCTCTCGAGCAGACATCTACTGTGCACATGAATAGCATCCTTGATTTTCACGCGAGCAATACACAGTAATCTAACGGATGGAAACCCTACTGGGACGGGTCATCGCGCGACCGGGTCCCGAGAAGGACAGACATCGCGCTGAGTCTTCTTCTTTTACCAGTCCCCGAGTTCAACGACTCACTCCACAAACCCAGCCTCTTGCCACATCCTCTGCAAAATTTCCCGTATCGTCGCCTCCTTGCGCAAATTGTACTGCATCCCAGTCTCGCCCGCCCGCATCGCCGGCTCAGACGCCTCCCTCTTGGCCGCGGCATACACTGCCCTCTCGGCATCGTGGCTCAGAATATACTCCCGGAACATCAGATGCCGCACCAGCTCGGGACATGCCTCGGAGAAGACGTGCAGATTCGTCATGGGCTCATGGCAGACGAAAAAGTGATGGTCATGCCACGCGGGCTCGTAGCTGATCCATTGAAAGCCCGCGGCCTCAAGGGCAGGGACGTAGTCGCTCTCGCGGCGTGCGTCGGCGACGGTGAGATCCACGTCGATGATGTCCTTGGCCGGGAGGCCAGGGATGCTGGTTGAGCCGACGTGGGAGACGCAGAGGGCTTTGGAGCCCAGGGCGAGCTGGATGCGAGCTTTGAGCGATTGAAACTTGGCGGGCCAGGCGGGATCCGGGTCGACGATGGCGAGGGAGTGCTCGACTTTCCGGCGAGAGACGCGGATGAGATTGGCTGGGTCGTAGACGTAGTCCTTGACGAGGTCGTCCTTGATCGGGGACACCATGCCGGGGCCTTTTTTTTCTTTTTGTTTCTTTTTTCCTTCCTTCCTTCCTGAAACGGAGACGTCTGCGATTGGCATCCAAGGTTTTTCTTTTTCCTGCATTGTTTCGTCTGGGCTGGCTGCCGTGCTAGCCGAGATCCCGTGAGTCTAGCTGCAGTTCTGTGCTGCTGGATTGGATGCCACCCTGTCTTCAAACTTCACCCACATCTCTCGTCATCACCAGCATCGCTCACCTCCCGTCACTCACCACCGCCCGCATCGTCATCCACCTCATACCGAACCTCCTCATATACCCTTTGCCCCGTCCACCCATCCACCAACTCCTCCACCTCCCGCCACGAAATAACCATGACAACCTCCCCAAAATAATTCACCCCCCCGCTCTGCCGAAATCCCAGCCCCTCAAACAGCGCCCTACTCCCCCCATTGCCCTCCTTGATCTTGGCCATCAACCCAACCATGCGCGCCTCGCCTCCCCCCCGATATTCCCTCAGAATACCATCCACGTTCCGCCGCACGTACATCAGCAGACATTCCACCGCCGCCCTCCCATAGCCTTTCCTCCAATGGCCCTTCTCCGCAATCATGACGTCGATTTCTCCCCGAAGCCCCCCCGCCTCGTCCGCCGCCGGATCCCCCAGCTCGTCGTCGTAGATAAACAAGTTCACATCCCCCCTCATCCGCTCCTCTGCGTCCGCGACACCGGCTCTCACCGTGGCCGAACCGGCCGCATCGGATGGCGCCGCGCAGCAGATAATAAAGGTGAGTTTATCGTGTGATGCGCGCCACGAGCGCTGGTTTTCGTACTCTTCTTGCAGGGTGAGTGGTTCTGATGCCGTGGCTTCCTGGATGGCCTGACTTGGTGAAGCTATGATCAGTAATCACTTTTTTTTGTTGACTTGAAAGAACTTTGAAAGGAAAAACAAAAATTCGATTGATTTTTTTTTATTTTTTTTTTTAAAAAAAAAAGATGGCAATAAAGAAAAAAACTGTCCCCTTCTTCATCTTGTATCTTGGCAATTCCCATGCATGCGTACCGGATCTTTCATCCAGGTGTGGTACCTGGGGACATGGCGCGCCTCGTACGGCACGAGAAAGACCCTGCTGGCCTTGATGGCTGCGTTGCGTTAAAGTCGGCTCATTCAGAGAGAGAGAGAGAGGTTGATGAGGGGCGGGGGAAAGGGGGGCTTCTGATGTACCTGTGCCTTGGTTAATTCGCATTCTGCAGTTGTACCTTGGGCCCGAAAAAACCAATGCGACTTCGTTGACGCGTAAAGTGTCTGGTCTGGTGGTTTTTGCTTTGTCGTGTGAATGGAACGGCATGAGTCGGGACCGGACTCATGGCTGAGTGATGAGAAGCGTTGAGCGACAGTCGACAAGTCGAGAAGTGGCTCGGTCCGCTTCGAGGGCTCCATTTTTGCCCGCCTCCATAATAATAAATACTAACGATAACGGCAGGGGCTCATCTAATCTACACTCCGAGGGAGAGGAGAAGAGATGCATACGTATATTAATGCTGCTTTATACATATTTTTTACAAGTGTACAGTGCCATGAGGCGCATCACTCACATCTTTTCTGTCTACCTCTTCTACTTTACCCATTCAAATAAATAGGTACCTACTCTTACATCTGATATACACATGGCCATCGACCTAATCACGAGGCTTTCCTGGCGGCGTGCAACTCGGCGAGCATCTGGGCCACCGCTTCCTCCCCCATCCTTGCCTCCATGGCCAGCAGCTCGGCCATTTGGTTCATTTGATTCCTTGTCTTGTCGTGCAAAGCAACGCGCAGTTGCTCCATCACTTCCACGTCCGAGTCGCTCGCATTCGGCGTCGGGGGAAAGATGGTATCCCATTTCTTGGTCCGGGCTGCGGGATCGCCTGTCTTTGCTTCCGTGCCGTAGTTTGCGTCCTTGCCCTTGACTGCGAATTCGACACTTCTTCGATCTTGCGCCACGCCGAGCTCGTTGAGGAGCAGTCCTGCTTTGGTGGGCATGATGGGTTGTAGCAGGATGCCGGCGATACGCAACGCTTCTGCGCAGTTGTATATGACCAGGTTCAGCAGCAGGCGTGATTGGGCATCAGGACTCTTGACCAGGTCCCATGGTTTTGTGTCGGCCACGTAGCGGTTGGTCTACCAGCGTAAATCAGAAAAAGAAAAGAAACGAAATGAAAAAGGGAAAAAGAAAAAAAAAAGATGGAAAACTAAAGAGTGTTCGAATGAGTTGGAGCATAAGAAAATTCTTACCTCGCGAAGAAGATTAAACATCTCTCGGATAGCGCCAGCCGTATTACACTTGTCCATTTCTTCACAGAATGCAGCCGGTGCCTTTTCCAAATGCTCATCCAAGCTTGTAAATGCTTGCCCCGAATACTTTTCGCATATTCCTTGGAACACGCCGTCGCGGAATGCTGACACGGCTTCCACGGTCGACCACTTTGCGGTGACTTTGGGTCGCGCTACTCTGTAAAATAGATTCCCGATATTGGCTTGCAATTCCTTGGTGTATACTGATCCAATCAGCTGGTTGGAGTAGCTCATGTCTTTGGTGAAACTCCCATTGCGCATCAGAAAGTACCGCAGGGGGTCAAGGTCCCATCGCTGTACAGCAAAGAACGGATTGACCACATTGCCTAATGACTTGGACATTTTGCGATTCGACATGGTCCAGTGGTTGTGGCATAGCAGGCGCTTGGGAAGCGGAAGTCCCAGGGCGATGAGTAACGCGGGCCAGTAGATGGCATGGAAGCGAAGGATGTCTTTGCCAATGATTTGCATGTCTGCAGGCCAGATGCCCATGTTATCAGTCGGCGAGTGCCACTTGCTTCCGTAGCCCGCTTGTGTGAGGTAGTTGATCAGCGCATCCACCCAAACATAAATTGTTTGACTGTGATCCTCGGGATCCGGAATACCCCAGCTCAGTCGTGACGCAGGTCTTGTAATGGAGAGGTCCTCCAGATGATTATTCACCCAATCCCGAACCTCGTTCATGCGATGCGCCGGCGTAATCCAATCCGGGTTCTCGTCGTAAAACTTCAACAGTGCATCTTTGTACTTGGTCAATGGAAAGAACCATGTTTCTTCCTTAACCCACTCTACCTCACTACCCGTCTCGCTGCTGACCATAATCTTCTTTCCAGATTGGGGCACAATGTCTGGTCGTACCATATCCTCGGGGTAAAAGCATTCGTCGCTCACCGCGTACCATCCTTCGTGAGTGCCTTTGTAGAGACCCAGATGTTCCGGCAAGGCATGTTTGAGTTGGAGCCAGAATTCACTGACTGATTGCTTGTGTTCTGGATTCGTGGTTCGTATGAATGCGTCGTACGAGATGTTGCCTGCCTCAGCAAGTGCTCGAAACTTGTCCGAGTTGGTGTCGCAGAATTCTTTGGGTTCAATTCCTTCCTTTGCTGCAGCGCGTTGGATTTTCATTCCATGCTCGTCTGTTCCGGTAAGGAAAAAGGTCTCCTTTCCTTTAATCTGTTGCCATCGTTTCAACACATCAGCCAGGACCATTGTATAGAAATGGCCGATATGAGGTGCTGCGAAACACGTAATCAATCAGCCATGAGTGTATCTAGTCAGACTCTTCTTCCTCTCAGTCCTTGTTTACTTTGCTTTCTTTTACAAAAGGTGAGACGTACCGGCATTGACATAGAATATCGGCGTTGTGATGTAATATGGTTTTCCCGAGGAGGGAGTTGATCTCCCCGAGCCGCTCCATCGAATACTCCCCATCCGACAGCTGCTGCAGACCCATTTTGACCGATACAGAATGTTTAATCGAGCTCGCCGCAGCCCTGACAGAGCTTGTAAGGACGGTGACCTCATGGTCGTGTCAAATGCGCCGTCATCAGGGTATGGAGGGAGTGGAAGCTGGTGAAGCTCAAGAACGAAACAAACAAGGGTCCCGCCAAAAAAATTGGGTGCTGCCCCACCGTGCGGATCGAATCGACTTCTGCAGTTTCTACTCACGTCATTGCTTTTCAAGTTGTTCTACTTTCCCGACACTCGATTTCTGCGCCATCGTCGGTTTGCATCCCTTCTGCTCTGTACCACAAGCATTGCTGTATCGCACAAGCACAGAGCAAAGCTAAACGTCCATTTAAACTTTGCTTGAGTAGAGATCGGACCGAATGCCGCTCCCAGATGCGGATACCGAGGTCAAGGCCTCCAGCGAAGGTAAGTTCCAAGTCTCCATTCCCGCTTTGATCTCTCCTTGTCGAATACTTGTTCCTTCAAGTCTGGTGAATCTGATTCCATGTGCGCCCTCTAGCCGCTGAGACGTTCGTCAACCACTACTACCAAGCTCTGAACAATCGATCGCAGCTTTCCAATTTCTACATCAATTCATCATCGAAATACTCCATCGCCGCCGATATTTCAATCAATGGATCCGTGGTGGCCACACCCGCAGACTACTCCACGCTGTTGGATGCACAAGGCCAAGGCGTTCGCTACGAGATAGAATCGCTCGACGCCCACGTCATCAACCCTTCGTCGCAGTATGGAGCGCCCGAGAATATTCACGACAATAGCAAAATCGAGAAGAATGGTGGGCGGATGAGCCTTGTGGTCACCACCATGGGAAGAGTGCAGTTTGGCAAGGGCAGAGAGGCGCCGCAGAAGATGTTCAACGAGACATTCGTGCTCGTACCAAACTGGGACTCCATGGCCAAGAATCCTCCTCGTGGTCTGAAGCGATGGCTCATCATGTCGCAAAACTTTCGCGCTCTGTGAGCCCCACCACTCCGACATGGAGGAGATTTTTGTTATGATTGAATGACCAGGGAATTGAAATCACGGATCATGGCTGTTTGGCATCAGGAACACACTAGATGGAGGGAGATGCCAGTAGAAATGGATACCAAACCTAAAATAAAAGAATGAGCCGAGTTTCATGGGCAAGCCCGCAGACATTATCAACCCAGTGTTCCGGCCACGGGGGTTTGCAAGGGTTTATTTATATATGCTCCTCGCGTTGGAGGCCTTTTTTTTTTTTTTGACCTTATCGTGAAATTGTAAATGTAAGATGGGCAGAGACAGTCAGCTCTGGCAATTAAAACACTACACGTCCGTGAAATCAAAGTGCGCTGTTCTCTAACATTTTCCGGTCGATGGAGTTTAACTTTCTATTGGTTGATGTGTGTCTTGAGTAGAGCCGGGTTGCTTGATACTAGCGCGGAGCTGTTAAGAAAAAGATTGGTGGAGCCCTTCAAGAACAATAGCTTGACCACACCAAGTCTTCTCCATTCTTCATCCTTAACCCCACCATTACAGCTGCAAACATGCCGCCAAAGGCAAAAGCGGGTGGAAAGGGTATCAGAGGAGAGCCCAAAGGTACCTTTTCCCCCCAAGGCTTCAGGCGTTGCGCAGGACATTTGGTCTATAAAAGCTAATCAGATATTCTCTTCAAGGCCCAGAGCCTGCTCCAGAAACAGTCGGCGAGCGCACGATACAACGATTTTACCAGACGAACCCCGCCGAAAAGAGACTCGAAGAAGTCGGTTTTCCTGGCCTGACTTCTCAAGAAAGGACAGCCTACACACATACGAAGCTCATTCTTCCCATAGCCGAGCGTCGAATCCCTCTGTCCAACAAGGCAGAGCGCGAGTACTGGAAACAAGTGAGCAAGGACGGTCTCCCCATCCGTCGCCTGCGCAAAAACTACAATTGGGGCAAGGATAGGAGTGGCAGAGACATTGGCACATATAGACTCGAGGACTTTCAGCAGCGCACTTTGAAGCACGCTCGTCTGTCCGCTCTGGACATTCTTCACCGTCAGTTCTTGTCAAAGCGGCAAACGACTCTCGCCCACGGCGGTGAATTGTCAGAACAAGAAATCATCGACGAAAAGACGAGGAGAAAGGAAATGTCTGCTCTGAAGCGGGATTTGTACGGCGAGATTCCTGGCTCGCTTGCCAATGATCCAGAATGGGACGATGTGATTCCCATCCCCCACAGCGAACCCGCCGATGCTCTAGCCAAAATTGCCTATCCAGACGACTATGCTGAAGGTCGGTTAACGTCGATTGTGATTGTGCCATGATGTCGCTGACGTGCGCAGGCGTTTCGTACCTTCGTGCTGTCATGGCTGTGCAGGAGTGCTCGCCGCGATGCCTCCGTCTCACAGAGCACATTATCTCGATGAACCCGGCACACTATACTGTCTGGCTTTATCGCTTCAAGATAGTTCAGACGCTGCAAATTCCAATCCCGGACGAGATTCGTTGGCTAGACGAGGTGGCCTTGTCGAACCTCAAGAACTACCAGATCTGGCATCATCGCCAGCTGCTGATCGATTACTATTTCCCCAGTATTGCCTCAGAGGAAGAGACGGTTAAGAAGCTTGCCAGGACCGAAATCCAGTTTCTCAATACCATGTTGAAGGAAGACGCCAAAAACTATCATGTCTGGTCCTATCGACAGTATCTGGTAAAGAAACTGGACATGTGGAACATCACCGAGCTCGCCGCAACCCAAAACTTGATAGAGGACGATGTCCGCAACAATTCTGCGTGGGCCCATCGTTTCTTCATTGTCTTTTCTGACCCCGCCGTGTCTACACCAAGTCTTTCTGCCACGGCCCACGATCCCAAGGTTCCTGCTTCCCTAATTGACAGGGAGCTCGGCTATGCCAAGGAGAAGATTGTTCTTGCGCCACAGAACCAGTCAAGCTGGAATTACCTGCGTGGGGTTCTTGCCAAGGGTGGCAGATCCTTGTCTGATGTTGTCGAATTCTCGAGTCAATTCGTCAAGGACCTGGGCGAAGAGAACGAGGAGGTCAAAAGCTCGCATGCGTTGGATTTGCTGGCAGATGCACATGGCCAATCTGGCGAATCGGGCAAGGCAAGGCTATGTCTACGGAGGTTGTGGGAGAAATGGGATCCGATCCGTGAGGGATACTGGAAGCATAGGGCGGCGGAACTTGAAGCAGAAGCGAAATGAAAAAGTCCACCGATTTTTTTTCTTCTCAATCTCTTTCCATTCTTCACTTGTAAGTCTCCAGGCAGGAGAGGCGATGTCGGTCACATTCGTTGTGTGAAAGAAGTAGATATTTTATGTGTTTGTTGGCTCCTAAGTAGTAGCTCTCCTCAAATATGTCGCATTCGCTGTTCTCTGGAAGAGGAGAAGAACAAGTGCTGCGGCACACGATTGGTGAGCTTAGCTACTGGGTTCCTAAGTACTTCCAAGTGACGAACCGCGGGGTGCGCCAAGTCCTATCGCCTCGGGCACCCCCACTTCACCTGTGAGCTACCGCTCCAGTCGTTTGCTGCTTCTGCTGGCTGCTTCCAGCACGAGCATTTGAAACTGAGGCACTGGCCAACCATCATCTCTTTCACCTCTGTGTTGTCACTGCATCTGGCCGGCTCTGTGCCTCTTTCTTCCTCATGTCGTGCTGAGCCGGAAGCAGTTTCTAAGCAGCATCCAGCTTTCGATCATCGTTGATAGATTCATACTTTACTTTCTCTTTCATTTTCTCTCTTCTTTCTGGCGTTCACGACTCGCGCCGTCTTGGTATCCTCGCAACCGTTTTGACGTTTATTCTCCCGCCGCCACGATGACCACTTCTGCGTCTCCCAGTCCGCAACACGTAACCTCGCTTGTGCAGAAGCTTGGTGATTCAGACCCGGACTTTCGATTCATGTCGTTGAACGACTTGCTGCAATTACTACAGGTCGCCAAGCCCGACTTCCTCCAGCACGACTATAACACAGCTGCGCGCGCCGTGGATGGAATCATAAAAACGCTTGACGACCAGAATGGCGAAGTGCAGAACCTGGCGATCAAATGGTATTGTTTGTCCACGATTTCCCCGCCGTTTGTCTCCTCAATAGTTTCTAACAGAATATTTCTCTCTTTTTTTCCTCTTTTCCTTTTACTTTTTAGCTTGGGACCCCTCGTTGGCAAGGTCCCGACACCAATTATTGCGCCAATGATTGACAAGCTATCGTCGCTAAAGCTTAAGAACTCTGTCGACAATGCCGTACCCTCTCTCGCGCTTCGGGCGGTTCTGATAGCCCTTCCCCGTCCCGTTCCTGGCATTCCCGCTTCCAGCGATGTTCAGACGGCATATGATGCCATCCGTCATGTGCTTATACCTCGTTTGATTGGACCGAGTGCGGCATCTAATCAAGGTCGCTTTCCGTCGCGGGTTTCCTTGCCTGATATTCCTGCTGGTATGCTGCAAGATGAAAACCAAGTAAATCCCGAGGCGGTCGATGTTTTGATCGAGGTGGTGCGCTGCTTTGGTCCTCTCCTCCAGTCAGTCGAGGTCGAGGCTTTGCAGCAAGTGGTCATGCAATTGCTTGAAAGTACAAAGGGCGTCTCGGTAGTAAAGAAGCGAGCTGTCGTTGCTATTTCCATGCTCGCGGTTTACCTAGGAGATGAGCACCTGGATGAGGTTATCCAGAGACTGACGTCAAGCCTGGCTGACGCCAACACCAGTGCTGTTACGCGCCGCCTTTATATCTCCATAATGGGTAGCATGGCTCGTTCAATACCCGTCCGCTTCGGGCCACACATTGCGAAAGTCACGCCGTTCCTGTTCCAGGCTCTTTCTGAAGAAGAGCTTGCAAGCCATCTCGAAAAGATTAGTGACGGCGATGATCTGGGTCTGGAATTCAATGAAGTACGAGAAGCAGCGCTGGTCTCGCTAGAGGCCTTTCTGGCTTCCTGTCCACAAGAGATGCGCCCCTTCACCGACGTAGTCATAGCATCTGCTCTGCGATATCTCAAATACGACCCCAATTGTGTGCTTGATGATGATGATGACAACGACGACGTGGATATGGATGAGGACGACGGTGCAGATGAGGAAGATGATGAATTTGATGCCGACGACGGTTTCGAAGACGATGACGATGACGCAAGTTGGAAAGTCCGCCGTTGTGCTGCCAAAGCTCTCTATACACTCATTGCAACTCGTGGCAGTGGAGACCTTCTGGAAAATGGAGTGCTTTACAAGCAAGCTGCTCCTTCTCTCGTCAAACGCATCGATGAGCGGGAAGAGAATGTGCGTCTGGAAGTCATCTCGGCGTTGAGCCTCTTGGTTCGCAAGACTGGCGAAGGACTCCACATTGCCAGCCTTTCTTTGGACGATTCTGAATCTGCCGCCGCTACACAGGCACCTTTCAATCGCAAGAGGCGGCGGCAGAGCAGTGACGAAGCACCCACCACGGCCTCAGATGTCGTGGCTGGACCTGGCCTCACGTTGCCGGTTCGTGACGCGGTGTCTGCCACAGGTCCTCGAGCAGACTTGGCTCAACTTAGCCCAAATATTGTCAAGGCGTCGATTCAACAGCTCAAAGGAAAAGCTGTCCCAACAAAACAGTCCATCATCAACTTGCTCGACGACATTGTTTTGGTTCAATCCGGGGGCCTAGCCCCGTTCTTTGTCGAGCTGATCGGTCCCATACTCGAAGCTGCAAAGTCCAGCGGCCCTGGTGCTGTGGCATCATCCCTCGCAGCTGCCGGCGGCTCTGCTTCCGCCACTCCCAGTACCCTTCGAGTCGCGACCTTGAGGCTAATGAGCGACATCTTCAAGACACATTCATCGTCTGTCTTGCAGCCATACCTGACCAAGATTGTCGCAGGCGTGAGTGCGGCGGTTCATGATCGATTCTACAAGATCTCGAGCGAGGCCATCCGAACCTCGGAGGAACTAGTCAAGGCCATCACTCCAAGCGGGTCGCGTAATTCAGAGTCCAAGTACAAGTCAGAGCTACAGTCGCTCTACGAGGTCATCACCGACAGATGCACCGCAAACGATGCTGATGCAGAGGTCCGCCAAAGAGCCATTCATGCTCTCGGAGTTCTTGTTGCTAGAACCCTGACAGACGATGCCGCTAGTTTATCATCAGCTGGCATTGATCTTCGAAAAGCTCTTGACATTCTTCGCGACAGACTCAAGAACGAGACTACGAGACTTGCCGCGGTACGTGCTATTGACAATGTCGCGGCCTTTGCCACGTGCCCTGAACAACTCGACAATGCCTGGATCCAGCAAATTTGTCTTGAGCTTTCGAGCCAGCTCCGCAAAGCCAATCGAGCTCTTCGCGGATCGAGTGCCAGTGCCTTAAAGCACTTGATTTTGTCTCCTGCTACGGAGGACAGACTCGAGGAACCAACCGTCGAGGGCGTCGTTTCGGATCTGATGCCCGCTGTCACTAATGGTGATACTCATCTTCTGAGCCCCGCTCTCTCCATTCTAGCAAGCTTAGCCCGAGACCATTCTGAAGTTGTTGTGTCGCAAGGAATGGTCACCTCACTCTGTCAGCTTCTCAGGTCTCAATTTGCTAGCATCGTGCTGGATCAGATTCTTGACCTTGTAGCCAAGATTGGAGAGAGCGGCGCAAGTCAGTCCCTCATGAAGGGCCTGCTAAATGATGTTAGCGTATCCGGAGATCCCTCTGTCGTGGGCAGGGTCATTGGTACGCTGCTGGTCACTGGTAATAGTTCGGCGGGTGTGTCCGTCGACAGCTTTATTTCCGAATTACAGCACAGCTCCGAGAGTGGTGACGAAGCCCGCGTCAGTCTTGCTCTCGCCGTGCTCGGAGAGACGGGAATGAGGCTAGGTCCAAGCTCACCCCTGAAGCCAGATTTGTTTCTGGCTCAATTCCATCCGGAACCCGACAAGGTATCTTTGGCTGCCGCAATTGCGCTTGGCCGCGCAGGGTCTGCAAATGTTGCCCAGTTTCTTCCAGTCATCTTGACGAAGATGCAGGGCGGCGGAAACACCCAGTATCTCCTCATCCAATCGATCAAGGAGATTCTCCACTCGGTAACAATTCGATCAACCAACCTGCGCGAGTATGCCGCATCTATCTGGGACCAGCTACTCAGTGCTTCGGAGACGACTGACAACCGAGTCGTTTGTGCTGAATGTGTGGGACGGCTGGTTACCCTCGACCCTGGTGCCTTTATGCCTAAATTACAGGTGAGTTTTCATTGATACGCTTCTCTTCGTCTTCGTCTTCTTCCTCTCTTCTAGCAGTCTTGGCGCATTCTAACCGGATGGAACTAGTCTGTGTTAAAAGACAAGTCGTCGGGTATCCGAGGCATGGCCGTTCAGGCTGTGCGCTACACGTTGCCAGAGAGCGACGAAGCCTTTGATGCTATGCTCAAGACCACACTCATCAGTATGCTTTTGACCATGCTGCAAGACTCGGACACGGAAATCAGACGGCTGGCAATGACTACACTCAATTCTGCTGCTCACAACAAGCCTGACCTTATTCTGCCCCATCTCGGAGAGCTCATGCCGTTTGTTTTGACTGAATCTGTGGTTAAGCCTGAATTAGTGAAAGAGGTCATGTTGGGCCCGTTTAGGCATACCGTGGACGATGGATTGGAAGTCCGAAAGGTGAGATGTTTCTTTTTCCATATTTTTTTCTTTTTTCTTTCTCTCTCTTTCTCTTTCACTTTTTCTTTCTTTCTCTTCTTTTTCCTTTTCCTGTTTCTTTCATTCATTCTTTGCTTTCTACCCTTCTTCTACGAAACAGTCTGTTGCAATTCTCGTCTTGCTAATATCAATGGACAGAGTGCGTATGAGACGTTGTACGCCCTGATGGAAACAGCATTTACTCGCATCAACAATATCGATTTCTACGACCGCATTGTGGCTGGTATCAAGGACGACAACGACATTCGGCAGCTTTGCAATCTCATGGTGACAAAACTTATTGTCATTGATCCCGATGAAACAGTGCGCAGACTGGACTCGATTGCGGAAGCGTACAAGGGTGTCTTGTCAGTCAAGCTGAAAGACAACGCCGTCAAGCAGGATGTGGAAAAACAAGAAGAAGCAAATAAGAGCGTTCTCAGAGTCACGCTGTTGCTCGGAGATAAGATGAAATCAATGACGGGCAATGCCGGCGCAGTAACGAGCAATGCGGGAGCTGCCGGAGTATGGACCTCGTATTGGGAGTGGGTAAATAGGGAGTTTGAAAAGCAGCTGAAATCATTGCGAGACGAGAAGGATGAGCTGCAAGGACGCATGGTATAAATTCAGGGGAATTTCAAATGAAAAAAAAAAAAAAAAAAAAAAAAAAAAAAAAATAAAGGA
>SRPU01000245.1:0-25315 GCA_018360185.1 Claviceps lovelessii
AATAATAGGGTTTAATAAATATAATAGGTTAGGAATTAATTAAAAGGCAGTATACCTAGTATTTACGCTATTGCTCCTTACTAAGGCCTAGGATTTAAACTTTAATTTAGTAATAAGAGTACTATTATAGTAATATAGGCACCTCCCTATCTAAAGATTTCTTATCTTTTAAGATATCCCTTAGAAAAGAAGTGTTATCTTATTAGGTAACTATTTAATTAAATATCTTATAAGTAGTATTTACTAGTAGGAGTTTTTAAAGATTATTATCTATATTATATAGAATAGATTTAGGTCTAGCTTATTATTATAATAGCTAGTATAGCTAACTATTTATAGAGGAAGCCTACTAGCCCTTATTATTAGGTATAAATTTCTTAATATAATTACTGCTAATTGTCTTATTAAGTATAATGCTATTTAGGGTTTAAAGTTTATAGGCTTTTATAACTAATACTTAACTATAAATTTAGAAAGGCTTATTTTATTTTATTATTAACTTCTAAGTAGAAGATATATTTATAGACTAGCGTATATTATAAATAAGAATAAGATTCCCTATAACTAATTAATTAGAAGGTTTTTAGATTAAAGTAGCTTAGTTTTTATTTATTCTTACTATAAGTCCCTTCTAAAACTAAAGGACTTTATTCTATACTATAGCAATATTTTCTTCTTTTTACTAAAGAATATAGATCCTAGCTTTAAAAAGATTTTATACTATAGTTACCTTATCCTAGTTAATAAGTTACTATATTAGAAATTCTACTTTAAGGGGTAGTAGGGGCTTCTATTTATAAATAAGGTAGAAGGCTAATTAGCTATAAGAGAATTTAATTATAATATAATTAGTAAGAAAAGCTTATTTAAGATACCTTAGCTACTTTCTATTAAAGCTGCCTATTTTTATAAGTATAAATACTAGGGACTAATACCTAGCTTCTATAAGGCTATTTGCTTTAGGGTTATATCTAAACGTTTATATGCTCTTTATTCCTAGTTAAGCTAAGGCTTTACTTAGTTTCCCTTTTATTTCTAGCCCTTTATTATAAATAATAAATAAAATTAAGCTAAACCTATTAATTAAATTATTAAGGAACTTTTAAATAGCTTTAATAGTAGTAGTGTATACTAATATAGCTTTAACCTAGCCTATAAGATTATACCTAGCTTCTAGGAGATACTTATACCTATAATTAAATAGTAGGTATTAAGTATTAATATAAATCTTGCTTATAGAGTTGCCTAAAGCAATAGGTATTGTAATCTTATATAGGCACTAGGGTATATATTTTTAATAAACCTTATAATAGTAAAGTATTTCTTACACTATATTTTATATTTTCCTTTAATAATATCTTTAATAGGCTACCTAATAAACTACTTCTATACCTTTATAAGCTATTAAAAGATAAATAGCCTTAATAATTAATTACTGCTTATTTAGGTTATTTATAATAAGTATAGGGCCTTTTATAGTGCTAGTAGGCCTCTCCAAGAGCTTTCTACCTTTAAGAAAGAACCCTAGGGCCTTTTGTTACGTGCTAGATGTCACACGTAAATAGGGGGTACTCATACAATAGGTGTGGTACGTTATGAAGGTTATAAAGAGAGAACACTTAAGTTATAGATAGGTGATTAAGTGTATATATGGTTAAAGTTCTTATTCTCTAAGCTAAATATAGCGGAACCCTTCTTTATAAGGTAGGTTCTACCTCTAAGGGTAGACTATAATAGGTCCCCCCTTTATAGAAGAAAAGGTAGCTTATTCTAAGCTAAAAAAAACTAATAAAGGAAAAGAAGAAATTATTATAGAGTCCTCTATATAGAAGGGTTATAGACTAATCTATAGAAGTTATATATATAAGTAAAAGAAAAACAAATAATAAGCGGGCTATTGCGTAATTTATAATCTAGGCATATATAAAAGACCCTAAAAATAATCTTACCCTAAGCTATAGTATTCTATATATTTATATATTACTTACCCTTACTATTTATTATTATTATTAGTGGTTATGCTGTTTTTAAAGGAAATCTCCTTTTTAAATATATTATTCCCTAAGGAACCCTCTTCCTTAAATATATTATTCTTAAAGGGGTTCTCCTCCTTATTATTAGTTTTATTAGGAAGTATGCTAGGTGCTTTAGAACTCTTAGAATCCTTATTATTATCTTTATTATATATAGGGTTATTAAGGTCTATAAATTAGCTATAGTACTTTATTATAAAGTAAATATTCTTTACTAAATAGTGTTATACCTTTAGGGTAGTAAGGATTCTCTTAAAGACTACTTATTTATAGTAGTTAGTAACTATATTAAGAGCGTTAATATTAAGATCTATTACTATAGCTTTAGCTACCCTTTAAAATAAGGCTAAATCTATATTACTATAGAATTATATTATACTTAAGTTAAAATCCTGCTTTATTTTATTAGAAGCTAAACTATACTGCTATTTCTAAGTCTTATTATTATAAATAATATTCCTTATCTCTTTTATTATTATATTAATATAATTAGTAAGGTTATAAGTACTTTCTATATAGTTATAATAGGCCTTATAGTATATATTGCTTTAAAATAAGTAATATTTTATAAAGACACTATATTAATCTTCTACCTTTCTAAGGTAGGTAAGAGCCCTATATTAAGCATTAGAATATTTATAGGTTTTAGTAAGGTATATAAAGAAATTAATAAGGCACTAAGCCCTATAGTTACTAGGGAGGGTAATATTGCCTCTTAGGTTTAGTATATTTTTAATACTACTTTTAGTATAGGCCTAAAGGTTTTACTTAGTAAAGGTTTTATTAATATAAAAGGTAATAGTAGGTAGGAGCTATATAAAGGCTTCTATACTAAGTTTTACTATATATTAGTTAAAGGTTATAGTATATACTAGGTAGCTGCTATTTACTAGAAGATAGTATAGCCTATAGATCTTATAGAGTAGGAAGGTTTTATAGAAGCCCTTTTTAATAAGGTCTTTAATTATTATAATATAGTAGAGCTTAAAGATAAAGGGTTTTCTTATTTAAGGAGCACTGCTAGCAGTGTTTACGCTGTAGTAGGCCTTAAAATATAGGTTGCCTAGCCTAGTAAGGAATTTAAAGGCATTCTTATAATTCTATATAATTTCCTTACTTATATGTAAGGTCTCCTAGGGGGGAGTAAGCATAGCATAGCTAGCTATTTTAAGTTATATAGCTATATAGAAATAATAAATTTATATAGAAGAAACTGCTACTACTTAATAAGATAGTAAGAGGTATAGTAAGGTGTAAGAGATATTGCTAGTAGTAATAAAGAAAAAGGTAGGAGCAACTAGTAATAAGGGGGTAGCAACGTTATTAATTACTAGGCAGTTATAAGAGGGTTATAGTAAGGTAAGTTTTTTATATTTAGTGTATACTAGGGTAGCTAGGCTATAGCCCTACCTATATAAACATAGTAACCTTAAGATATTATGGTTTTCTATAACCTAAGGTATATATTAGTATTAGGGAGGTTTCCTACACTAAAGAGATATAGTTTTTATATAGTTTAGGTTAAGAATACCTGCATACCTTATTTATATCTTATATAAGCTAGTTATATATAGGATTCTATAGAAATAATATTTATAATAATAGTTATTATAGAAATTAACGCAACCTGTTAAGCTATAGTGCATTATACTAATTCTATCCTCTTATAGTAAATGCCCTATATAAAACACCTAAAATTAACTATATTCTTAAGCAATAGCACTTAAATTCTTATAGGAAAAATGCTGCTAATTAGTAGGAGTGGGAGGCATTAAATAGCTAGTATAAGCCGCTAAATAGATTATTAAAGTCCCCCTTTTTTAGTGTAGCCTTTAGCTTAGCGGAGAATGGTTACCCTTTAGTAATAGGTAGCTAGCGCTTATAGCGTATAGAATATATATAGTACTAAGGAGTTAAGGAATCCTCTCTACTGCGCTTAGAGGAAGATATTAAAGTTATTATTCTAAGGGTATTTACCTTTAATATAGTTAGGGTATATATAACTAAAGCTACTAAGGTTTTAATAGTTTTTATCTTAATTTAGAGTATCTTAATAGAGTTTTTAATAGTAGAAATTAAAGTAGCTATAGTAGCTTTACTCTTCTTTAGTGTAGTAAGGCAGGATTCTATATTCTTAATGCCTTTTACTATAGGTATATTCTTAGTAGCTTTCTTAATTCTAGTATTAACTATCTCTAGAGCCTTATCTTTTATAATATTATAAACCTTTATAAGGCCCTTAAGGCTAGTATAATATATTTTAAGTTATTCCCTATAGTTTATTATAGTAGACTTAAGGGCTTTTATAGCTGCTTCTAAAGTAGTAATATAGGCAAGGATATTCTTCTATATACTAGTGAGCTGCGTAGATATAATAGTAGTGGTTTTAGCATTAAGCTTATAGATTTCTATAAGGTAAGATTTACTAATAGTTGCTAGGAGGCTGCTAAGGGTACTATTTAAATAGCTAAAGGTATTGCTTATATATTTAGTAATAATAATAGCTTTAAAAGGGAGCTAGTAGGTTTAAAAGCAGTTTTTATAACTACCCCCTTCTTTCTAAATAGTAATAATAGTTTATAGAGTATTATAAGCTATATAAATAATAGGGATTTCTAATTTACCTTTAGTATAGGCCTTATTACCCTTTATAGTAGCCGCCGTAGCCCTATAGTTTTAGGTATTAAGCCCCTTAAAGATATTAATATAGTAACCTATAACTGCTAAATATAAATTATAAAAGGGGTTATCTTCTTTTATACTAAATCTATTATAGCTAATTCTAGCGCTAACTACAGCAAACTCTATGCTATAGATATAGATAGTATTTATAAGACCCTAATCTTTCTTTTTAAGTAACTGCTTATTAGTATAGCGCTACTATATATAGTTCTTATTAATATTAACTTTAAATAGGAAGACAAATTTATCTACTTTATTATAGGGTATATATATTCTGCCGTTAGCCCTTGCAAATTAGTATAAATACTAGTATATTTAGCTATTAGAGATATATTTAGCTGCCTTATTTATAGTAGTTATAGGACCTAGGCCTACTAGGGCCCTCTCCTTAATATTACTAGTATTACTATTATTCCTATTAGGATCTATATTCTTTAAGTTAGAAAGCCTCTTCTTATTATTATTAGGGGCAGTAATAGTTAGGGTAGTATAAGCTATATCTATATTCTTACTATTACCTATAGAGAATATATTATTTTAAGTAGTGGGAGCTTTCTTTAGCTAGTTAGTTAGAATATTAGTATTTTAAAGGTAAGGGTTAAAATTAAGTCCTAATAAGTTAGCTAGGTTAATACTATAGCTAGCTATACTATTTTTAAGTTCTATTATTAATTGCTTAAGGAGATTAGTTAAAAGCTATAAGTAAGGGCTTAGCCTAACTAAGGCTTTAATATATAAAATAAGGGTAAAATCTAGGGTATTGCTATATACTTCCTACTATAATATTGCCTACTTACACTACTACTAGCTGCTAGTGTAGTAATTATTAAAGATAATGCTAATAGCTTTAAGTATATAGATTTAGTAAATAGCTAAGGAATAGAAATTCTATAAGAAAGGGGGTAAAGGGTATATAAATAATAGTAGGGAAATTTTATAATAATAGTATAGATAACTATAGCGTTATAATGTATAGCTATAAAAGAAATATAGAAAGTAGTAAAAAAAGAAAAGTAAAGAAAAAGGGAAAAGTAAGAAGGTTAAAGAAAGTATAGAAAGTAAAGGTTTTTTATATACTCTAATAGGGCTATAAAAGTAAGCTTAAGGTAAGCTCTTATAGTGTGTAGGGAGTTAGGAAATAATTAATATTTTCCACTAGTAAGAATTTCCCTATACATATTTATAAAATTAAATATAGAACTAGCTTAACTAAAATATTTATTAATTAAAAGGCACTATAAGACCTTTTTTATAGTATTCCTTATTCTAATTAATAATATTCTTAGTAAGGTACTTATTAACTATCTTAGTAGCATTAATATATATCTCTTCCTTAGAAATCCACTAATTATCTTTAGTAAAATATTCTTTTTAGTAAATTAGAAAATTAATATAAGGCTTCTTACCCCTTTTTTAAAAAAATTATATATAGTAATTCTGAATCCTCTTAATTTCCTAATAGTTTGCCTTATTTAAACTAGTTAAATTTACTAGGGGCAGCACTAGTTTAGCTCTTTTAAAAGAATCCTTACTTTACTATAGTTTTTAAATATAAGCTATAAAAACTATAGAATAGACCTATAAAGTTAGTAGGAAATTAAGGTAAAAGAAGAGAGAAAAGATCTACTCTAAGACCTTATATAGCTTAGTACGCTAGGGAGACCACTTCTTCTTAGGCTTACTTAAAAGCTTATAGCTTAAATAAAGTTTAAGGTATACTATATCTTTAATGCTAATATTTACTAGGTTATGCTTAGAATTATATTAGATTTTTATAAGTGCTACTACTATTATAATAGTATACTTAGCTTTCCTTTAGTATAGCTTTTAAAGCACTAAAAGGTTAGTATCCTTTAAGTTAGTAATAAATTTATTTAAATCTTAAAGAAGGTTTACTACTATAAGTAGCTTATAACTAAGTATAAGCTTATTAGGTAAATAGTTAATAAAAGCTATAGCTATATTATTAAGATAATGCTAGAGCGCTAGAAGTATTAAAGGCTAGGGGGTATTTAGGTCCGTTGCAGTATAATACTATATAGTAATAATTACTATTTAATTCTTATACTCCGCTACCCTATTAGTCTATAAATAATATACTATAGCTATAAGGAATTTCACTTCTAGCTTATAAAATAAAGCAGTCTAAAGTTTAGAAATAAATTTTAGGTCCTTATTACTAATAATTTTTTATAAAAAACCCTAATTAATAAAGTAAAGCCCTTTAAGGAGGAGTTTAGCCTAAATTTCTACTAAATACTTTTTATAACTAGAGATAAAAATAGTTTTTTTACTAAAAAGGCAGTTAATAGAGTAAAGTAAGTTATAGGTAGTGAATCCCTTTACTGCCTATATTATATTTAAAGAGCTAACCTCTAGTATATTTATAATAAAGTCTAGAGAAATACTATAAAAAGGTATAGGCTTAGTTTAAAGAGGTTTTATTTCTTTTAAAGCTTATAATTAAAGAACTGCATTCTCCCTATAGATACTATAGTATACTATATAAGTGTATATTTAGCTACTTATCTATAGAAAGTATATAGCAGAGAGCTCCTCTACTATTCTCCTTATACTAAAGTAGTAAGTATTATTATAAGTTAGTTAAAGTAGAGTTTTTATATAGTTTTAAGGGATATAGAGTTAGCATAGCCCCTTTAAATTATAGTAGTAAAGAAGTTTATTATCTTAAAGGTCCTAGCTATATAGAGGAATTTATAGCTAATTCTAATTAGCTTAGCACTGCTTCTCCCTATATATAGTAATAACCTTAATAATCTAGCTATACTTTATATTATACTAATACCCTACTATAATAGAATCCTTTAAATCCTTATTTATAATTATAGTAGCTATAGATTTTTCTTTAAAGTATATATAAGTATTAAGTTTATTAAATTTACTATAATTTACTACTTTCTAGTAGCTAATATCTATAGGCAATTAAGAGAGGGCGTTAAGCACTATATTTAATGTGCTAGAAATGTAGATAATGTAGATTTTAAACTATAAGAGGTAATTTATAACTTTAGCTAGCTTAAGGTTAGCTTTATTAAGGTTTATTATTATAAGTAAGGTATACTAAATAATACCCTTTACTAATAAGTAATTAGTAATAATATTTATAGCTAATAAGTTAGATTAGGCTATTCTTCTTAGCTTCCTTATCCCCTATATAATAGCAGTAACCTCTGCTTTTATTAAGCTATACCTTTTCTTAATAGCTAAGGTTAGTTAGAAGAGAAATAAAATAAAGCAAAGCTTATTATTACTAATATTTTTACTAGGGATGCTAATACTATCCTAATTAATAGCTAATTAAAAGGTATATAGGCTAAAGCCTTCCTTATATGCATTAACCTTAAAGAAGAGGGGTCTCTTAGGGTTATAATACTAAAGCAGGATTTTAGTGTATAAGAGTTCTTAAATTAATTTAAAAGATGTGATTTCCTACTCTAATAGTATAAAATTTACCTATTAGGCTATGCGCTTTTATGCTTATTTAGATAACCTAATAGAGAGCTTATTTCTCTTATAAAGGTTATAAAGGATTCTAGTCTTCTTATTCTATAGGGGTTTAATATATAAATTAAACTAGGGGACCCCTATATAGAGGAAGCTAGCTATACTAATAAAGGTTTTAAAAGTTAAGAGTGTAGTAGGCATTTAGAGGTTTTTAAAGGCCTTAATATAATTACTAGTGTTAGTAATACCCTTTATATTTATAATAAAACCTAAAAGCTAAATTAAGGGATAGCTAATAAATAACTTCTTAGCTATAATATATAGGCAGCACTTCTTAAGAATTTAGAAAATAATCTTAAGGTAAGCTAAGTATTCTTTAAGGGTGTTAAAGAAAATTATAATATTATTAATATATACTTATATAAAGGCTTAATACTTATAGAATTACTTATTTATAAAACGCTAAGTATATGCTAGGGAATTCTTATATCTCTATATTATAATATAGAATACCTTAATTCCTTTCTTAGAGATTATTACTATTTTATTATAGTGCTTACGCTATACTAAAAGTTAGTTAAAGAAACTAAAAGTATTTAAAAGGGATATTTAATACTTTCCTTATATATTCTTTATAATATTACCTTAGTTAGGCAAAGGGTATATATTTAAAATAGTAATACTATTTATAGGCCTTATATTAATTACTACTCTTTCTTTGCATTCTTTTTTAATATTACGCTAGATAAGGAAACTAAGGCATAGGTATAGTGCTTTCTTGCCTACTTTAAGGTAAAATACCTTGCCTGCCTTATATTTTTTATTAAAGATTTTATAAAATTTCTTAAAATCTTTCCTACCTAAGTAGTATACTTATAAGGGTTTTAGCTAATTTTATTATTTATTAATAAAATTAATATATATTTATTTCTCCTTAGGCATTAGCACTACCCCTTAGTTATAGTAAATATTATATTTATTAGTAAGTTTAATAAGTTTTTCTATAGTAATAGGGTTAAGATTTATAATCTTAATGCTAAACTTATTTATAATAAATAGTATATTATCTAGGTATATAATACTATATAAAGAAATACTACTATTAACTACCTTTAGGTTAAGGTTATTAGTATTTCCTTTTATATTTCCTTTAGCCTTAGGAGGAAGAATATCTTTTAAAACTACTAGCTCTTTATAGCTTTTAGGGATATTAATATCTTAACTATAGAAGGTAGAAAAATTCTTAATATTATTTATAATAAAGTAGAAGTCTATAGAGTTTAGTCTATAGAGGTTTTCTAGTCTTTAGTTAGGCTTAATATAGATTAGGAGATTTATAAAGTTATAGATTAGTAAGTATTTAGCCTACTTATAATTTATAATACTATTAAAAATCTAGTGGTTCTTTAAGATAAAATAATAGATACTTATTGCCTTATATACTATATAGTCCTTCTAAAAGACTAGTATAACTTCTAAGCTATATAGTAGTATAGTAATGTAGTGCATTATAATAACCCTTCTAGTTAGAACTATGTTAGTAGGGCGGAAAATATAGCTAGGTATAGTTATATTATATATAGATTAGAAAATAACCCTAAGGTTAATAAAGTTAATTTTAATGCTATAATTATATATAAAATCTATGCTAATTAATAATTTTAGTGTAAGTTTCTCTATTACATTAGTAGTTATAGTAAAGTAGCTAAATACTAACTTTTCTTTAGCTTTCCTTTTAATATAAAAGTTAAAGGTAGTGGTTTTTATAATATAAAAGAAGGAATTTATACTATTTATAGGTTTAGGCTTTTAGGTTTTCTATTAAATGTTATGCTTATTCTATTAAAGCTACTTTTTATTAACTAATATTAATAAAGTTTCTATATTAAGGCAGATTTTATAGTCCTGCCTTTAGTTATTAAAGCAAAGGTTAACCTTAAGATAGGTAGTTGCCTTTCTTTTTCTAGTAATTTCTAACTAATATAGCCTTACTATAGCTTTAATAACCTAACTATTAGTTAGTTCTTTAAATGCTGTAATTTTTTTATAGCGTAAGTTAAGGGGTAGTATTAGCTCCTTTATGTAGAAAGCGTCTATAAAGTTAGATTTATTCTTATTTAAGTTGCTTTTAATAATGCTTTCCTTAACTATATAGTATTCTAATAAGGTAAGGTAGGATTTCTTAGCTTCTATATTAGAGTTATTTACTATAACTATATAGTTTATACTATTACTATTCTTAGGTGCCTATTTTCTATAGAAATAAGGTTTATAGCTTTAATAGTTATACTAGAGGCGCCTAAAGGATTTATAATAGTAAGGCTTAGCCTTCTCCTATTGCTTAGGGGTATTTACCTCCCTAGCATTAGGGGTAGGAGTAAGTGTATTCCTATTAGAGTTTTTAAAGGATTATTATAGGGCCTCTTTATAATCCTTATAAAAGCAACTATAATTAGGCTAAAAAGGGTATAATTAGCCTTATAGCTAGTGGTTTCTACTATTATACCTATTTTTAGCGTTATAGTATTACTTATAGCTTTATAAGTATTAGTAGTAACTACTCTATTAATATTAAGGTAGGCTATAACTACTATTATAGTAGCTATTATAATAAGGCAGTCTATTTTAGTAGGCTTTTACTATAAAATAAGGGGTATTATTATTAATTAAGTCTAAGTCTTCTATAAAAAGGTAAGTAGAAGCCTAAACCTTACCCTTCTTAGTTTTATAATAGGTTTTATTACTTAAAATAAAGTCTCTTAGGTCTTACCTCTTGCCTTCTACTAAATTAATATATATATTTTAGTGGTTAGATTCTATTAGTTAAGGATAGATTTAGTGGAGTTCTATATAAAGCTTATAGTAAAGGTAGGTAAGAAGCTAAAGGTTAGTAAATTCCCTATTAGCCTTAGTATAAAAAAAAATCTTTACTGTAAATTCTTATAGAGATATCTTAAATAATACATTATCTCTAGTAAATTTAGCTTAGTTAAGCTAGGCTATAGTGTCCTAGATTTTAACGCTAAATTCCTTCTTAACTATAGTAAAAACTAACTCTAGATTGCGGAATATTATAGCCCTTTTCTTATTATTAAGGTACTAGTAATATTATATATAAGTAGCACTATAGAAGAGATACTATACTTAGTGCTTAATTTACTTTTAGTAGCTAATACTAATATAACTATAGTAGTCTTTAACTGCTTAAATCTAGAGGTCTATGTTAGTAAATATAATAGATTTACCTTTATATTTAATAGCTTTACTATTAATTTTATTTAAATCTGTTTTAGGGTTAAGGTATTTAATATCTTTAAGCTTTTAAAAGGGTTTTACTAAATAGTTAGAGATTACTAAAGCGTAAGTAGTATAATTTTTATAGAAATACTTCTCTTTAGGGTGCTATTTTACTAGCGTAAATAATAGCTTCTAAGTATATATAGTATTTCTAAGAGGCAGCTCCTTATAGAGAGGGGGATTGTATAAAGTCTTATAATACTTACTATTAGCTAGCTGCCCTCTAAATTAAGTGGTTTTAGTATATTAGCTATTAAGAGCTACTAAATAGAATAGTTATACCTACTATATGCCTATAGCTCTAAAGAATGCTATAAGGCATTATATATTTAAGGTTAAAACCTATCTAAAAGGAAATAAAGAGTATTAGATTAGTTTTATAATATACTAGTGGGATTCTACTAGCCTAAAAGAGTCTAGGGCTACTATTATATAGGTAACTATATTATTAATTTCCTTAGCATTATTATAGTGGATTTTATTAAAAATAGCCTCCTACTAATTATATATATTAGTAAGAAATTATCTAAATTTATTATTTATATTAGGTTTATGCTAGTGCCCTTAAGTCTTTATTATCTTAAAAGGGGGCGCGTATTCTATATAATTTTTAGGAGAGAGGGAACTTACCTTATTTTAGTTAATTCTTATAGAATTTAGAGAAGCTTTTAGAAAGGTAGCTAATATACTATAAGTTAAATAAGAGTAGGTTCTTAATTTTAAAATAGTTTCTTAGTAGAAACTAGCGCTAATATAGTCTCCTTTTTATAAGGAAGTGTTATTTTTCTTAATATAAAATAAGATATTTAGGGTCTCTAGAGGTCCCTTAATTTCTATACTTAAAGATTCCCCTATTAAGGTATTTTTAGGGATATTATATATTATTATATTACTAGTGTTTTCTAAGCGTTTTAAACTGTTTTCTAGTATAATGCTTTTAGTCTTTAGCGCTAGGTTTACTCTTTTAAAAAGGCATTTAAGCTTAGCTCTATAGATAATGCCTTTTACTGTTTTTTACTTAGTATTAATAGTTATAAAATCTATAGGGTTTTAATAGATTAGTCTTTTAATAATAAAGGGCTTTAGGTATATTTAGAGGTTACTATTAATGTATTAATATTTAGTAAGAGTTTAAAGGTTTTTAATATTCTTTTATAATAGAAAGGGTCTTTTTTTATTCTTAATATTAAAGAAATCTTAGTAGAAAGCCTAGAAATAGTGTATTTGCTATAGCTAGTTTTTAGTAATAGAACTAGTAATTAGAGAATTTAGACTAATAGGTAGAAGTTACTAGTTTTCTCTAGTTATTAATATAAGGATTATGGTTTTTATTAATAAGTCTTATATAGTAAATAGGTATATAAAAGAAACAGCAATTACTATTACTTGTTATATACTAGATATTATATGTAAATAGGGGGTACTTACATAATAGGTGTGGTACGTTATAAAGGTTATAAAGAGAGAACACTTAAGTTATAGATACGTGGTTAAGTGTATGTATGGTTGAAGTTCTTGTTCTCTAAGCTAGATGCGGCGGAACCCTCCTTTATAAGGTGGGTTCCGCCTCTGAGGGCAGACCGTAACACCTTTTTCCTTAAGTAATAAAAATGCTTTGCTAATTAATTAAATAGTTTCTTTAGAGTTTAGAGATAGAGAATAATTTACCTTAACTTAGGGTTATAAAGTGCGGTTTTTATCTCCTTAAGTTAATTAGTATTAAGCTAAAGGTTAATAAATTTCTTAATATCCTCTTCTATAACCTTATTTAAATTATTAGAAGGGCTTAGACCCTTTTATAATAGCCTATCTATAGCCTAATTCTGCTTTTTAGGAATATATTAAATTATAAAGTTAAAGAGAAGGATATAGCTAAGCTAGTAAGTAATAATAGCATTAGAAATATTATTAATAGCGCCTTAAAGCTAATGCTTTAGCACTATTAAATTAGTCTTTAAAATAAAGGGAACCCTAAATAAATAGATATAGAGTCTATAAAGAGTATAAAGTAAAGCATAATATTTCTATTTAGTTATATTATATTTAACCTTAGCATTATTCTATATACTGCTTTTAAACTATATAGGGTATTGCTTGCCTTTATACTCTTAAGAGAGAGCAGCACCCTAGCCTATATTACTAGCATTAACTATAAGTATAATATCTCTATAGCCCTTAGTTAAATTAATTAATTATAAGGTTAGTATACTAGTTACTATATTAATTACCTTTCTTATAGCTTCCTTATATTCTAGGCTCTATATTTATTCTATTTTCTTATATAGTAACTTTACTAAAAGTAGTGTAATTATAGTAAAATAGGGTATTTAAAAATAGTAAAAGGTAGTAAGGCTAAGGAAGGAATATATATCCTTTAAATTATTATAAGTAATTTATTCCTTAAGCTTAAGGATCTTTTCTTTAGTAGGCCTATAGCTATATATTCTATAGATATACCCTACTATAATAATAGTAGGTTAATAGAATTTACTTTTAACTATAAAAGCAGTGTAACTAGTAAGTTTAAGGTTTAAAAGAATATTATCTAAATTAATTAAATATTCTATAATATATTTTTAGACTCTAGGTAAGATCTTAGCATTATTATATATAATAATAAGTCTTTTTATAGTAATATTATTAAGAAAGGGCATATAAATATAGGGTATTAAGTTAAAAAGAATACGCTCTATAATTCTAATAAATTATATAACTAAGTTTATAGCTTCTTAAGGTAGGCAGTAAAGCCTTAAAAGTCCTATAAAAGTTATAATTATAATAAGATCCTAGCTTATAGTAGCTAACTCTATCTAATTATACTTAAAAAGAAAGTTAATAAGTAAAAGCATCTTATATATTAAGAATTCCTTATTAAATAATTTAGTACCTTATAGAATACCTATATCCTAAATAGTAATACTATTATACTTTATAGTAAATAGAATTAACCTAATCCCCCTATCTTTCTTTATAACTAAAAAGTAAAGGTTTTAATAGAAACTATAAAATTCTTTTAATAGACTATAATTTAGCTTTTTCTTTAATAATTTAATTAATTTTCCTTAAAGGGTATAAGGAATTAAAATTAACCTTACCTACTAAGCTAAGTGCTTAATAACCTTAATAACTTAAGGGGGCATAATAAGGGGGTTAACCTTTCTAATATTAAATAAGTCCTAGCCTAAAGTAGCCTCCCTATTACTAAGGATTTCCTTAAAAATATTAAGTTTTTAAGGGGTAAGATATTCTTTAGTCTTATAAACTATTTAATTAAGTCTTTCTTAAGTTAACTAAAATCCCCTTAAATATTTAGAGAATTATTTTATAATAAATTCCTTATACTTCTTATTAGTATTAAGGTATACCTTAACTTTATTTTACTTCTTTATTTTTTATTTTAGGTCTTTATTAGGGATAGACCTATTAAAAAAAATATTATTAAGGGGATATACCTTTTAACTAATATGCTTATATATAGTATTTACTATTAAATTAAATAATTATATATAGTAAAATAGTTAGATTTCCTTAGTAGTGTTATCTAGTTAGTTAGTCTAACTAATAAGGGCTTATTTAAAGATAAGCACTATAATCTTATTCCCTTTCTTTTTAGTAATTAATATTAAAATTTTATCTTTTTTTAATTTAAAGTTTATTTCTTCTTATACTATTTAATTAAATAGCTTTAACTCTTTATTTAACTTTTCCTTACTTATTATAAGTAAGTTAACTATAACCTCTAAGGGCAGTGCCTTATTAACTATATTCTATATAACTAATTTAGTAGTATAAGATATAACTATAATATTTCTAAAGTAATATTTTATTCTTAGCTCCCTATAGCCTTAGCTATAATTAAATAATACCTATACTTATTAAATAAATAGTATTCCTAAGATTAAGGGGACTAAAACTATATTAAGCACTATATAAAAGCATACTAGTATCTAAATATTACTAAGGAAGAGCTTTATATAAACTTCTCCTTTAAGTTTAATAGTATTATTTAAGTAGGAAGTGCTATTAGCATTAATATTTATTAAATATATCTTTAAACTAGCTTTATATATAAATTCTTCTATAATTAAGTTCCCTTATAATTTATAATTAATTAGGGCTAGTATAAATAGTTTTTTTAGCTTTCTAAGGCAAACCTATAGGTAGAGAAGGTTTTATAAATAGCCTACTATTATATATAGGTAGACTACTCTATAGGTCTTTTCTTTATTATTTAGTGCCTAATTAATTTAAGCTAAGTTAGTTTTAATATAATTAAATAAATTATAGCCTAAGTAAAGTAGGTTAGTATAGAAAGTTTTTACTTCTAGCCTTTCTTATAGTTACTTTTATAAAGCACTACTAACCTTAACTATAGCATCTCTAACTAGTTATATACTAAGCTTTTTAGTATCTTTTCCCTTATTTTTTTTAATAAGCTTAGTTATAATTTAAATAACCTAGCTTATTATTCTTTAATTAAATAATCTTTATACTTTCTAGTGCTAATAGTTTTAAGGTTAAATTACTTTAGCTAACTTTAATATTTTATTATAGTAAAAGACTTCCTTAATCCCCTTAGTATAAGTAAAGTATTTACTAGTAGCTAACCTAGCTAATAGTAAAAAGAGCTTAAAAAGATTTTATAAGCTTATACCTACCTTCTTACTAAAGACCTCTTTATATAGTTAGGTAATAAGGCAGTCTTATAGGGACTCTTTTCTATACCTAATAATATTAAAACTTTCCTTTTAGGTTTAATTTATTAAGGTAGTTTATAAATAATTCTTAACTAAAGGTTTATTTATAATTTCTTTTACTTAAGCCCTTTTTAGTATATTAATATTAATAGCTATCTCTACCTTATCAGGTTCCCTAATTCTTTTTAAGGTTATAACCCTAGTTATAAGCTATAGTTCTTTTATTAAAACCTTAGTAGGCATAGGTCTCTATTATTTAGGTCTATAGAGCAAAAGGTTTAATTATTTAGCAACATTATTTATAACCTTTTTTTTATTATATAATATTATTTAATAGTTAATAGGGACATCCTTATAGCTTAAAACCTAGTCTATAAAATAATTAATAGTATAGTCTTTAAAGTACTTAACCTAAAAAATAGCTAAGTAGTAAATATAACTCTCTATATTAAAGAATAAATTATAAAGAACTAGTAGGACTTAGTACTTTAATAAATTATCCTTAATAGCAAGGATTTAAGCTTAGGAGTTATATTATAAGAACCTAATCTTTTAATTATATTTTAAGAAGTTATATTAATTAGAGTAGTAGCTTTCCTTATTATAGTAAAAGTAGTAATTAAAGTGCTATTTATTAGCGCTAAAGATATTAAAGTAAATATTAATATACTTCTTTTATTCCCTAGCCTATACTATATTATAAAATATAAAGCATAGGAATTTTAGTGTTTTATTTATATATTATAAGGAATTAAATAATTACACTTAACCTTAAAGTATAGTAATTTATAGTTTCTTAAGTTTCTTAGTTAAGGTATTAATCTAATCCTTATAGCTACTACTTTCCTTATTTTAAAATAAGAGTAAAAATAAGTTAATAGCTAAAATATTAGTCCCTTAAGAATTCTTAGTAATAAAAGGAGCTAACTAAAGGATTTTCTTATAATTAAATACTTAGTTATTAGTATAGGCACTAATAGTCTTAGTAAGGTTATAATTTTTAAGTTATAAATATATTTTTATATAGTTATTTAGCTTAACCTATAAAGCTTTATATTTCTTATAAATAAACTACTCTTTACTAAACCCTTACTTATTTATAAAGCTAATAATAATTTAGCTAGGGATAGCTTTATAGATATATATAGATTATATAGAGAGAGTCTTTAAATTATTAGGGAAAGCTTTTAATATTAATGCCTAATAGTACTATAACTATAGGTAGGTATTAAAGAATATTTAAGGGCATTATATATTAAGTTTTTTAAGCTAATTTATTATACTTTTAGTCCTTTTCTAAGGGGTAGCCTAATACTAAAGAAGTAGGGCTTCTTTAGTATTCTACTAAGAATATATAGTTATAAGGGTTTTAATATTCTTATAAAGTTTAGAAGTAACTTCTTTCTTAAGTATTTAGCACTATTTATTATTAAAAAGGCTAAGAGTATATATCTTTACTTTAAAGTTCTTTAGGAAATCTATAATATCTTCTCTAGTAAACTAATTAATATAGTAGTTACTCTAAAGGGATATAAAAGCGCTCTACCTATTAAGGGTGTCCCTAAGGAGCTTAGTAAAGGTCTTTAAATTAATACCCTTAATAGAACTAGTAAAATTAAATATATTAATAGGAAGTGTCAAGGCTGGATACGGGATACTGCTTAGTGGAGTGAAGACTGAGACACAGAAGATGCACTACAATGTAGCTGCTAGGTAGGGGGTAGTGCTTAAAGGTATAAATCTCTGCCCTATTATATAAATATACACGCTTTTCCTTTTATATACCTCCTTAGCGCACTACTAGGTTATAGTAAGGGCATTATATACCTTATAACTTCTATACCCCCTTTAGGTCTTATAAAGCTAGCTATATATAAAGCCTTAGAGAGAAATAATTATAATAAAATACCCCCTCTTTTCTTATAATTACCCTTAATTATAGTTTTATAAATAGGTTATAGCTTACTTACTACTTACTAATAGCTTCTATAATAGCTTTGCTTCCCTTAGTATTATACTTATTTCTCTATAAAGTAAAGACTGCCTTTTATTACCTTTCCTTAGTAATTTATAGTTATACTAAGAGCTTGCTACTATCTTACTATTTACCTAAAGTCTTTATAATAGTTTTACTGCCCTTAGTATTATACTTATTTCCCTATAAAGTAAAGACTGCCTTTTATTGCCTCTCCTTAGTAATTTATAATTACACTAAAAGCTTATTACTATCTTACTATTTACCTAAGGTTTTTTGTCATAACCGTTCCTCCCCAAGGCTTCGCGTACGGCTAGCCTTATGAGACCTAAGGGGGGCATAGGAGTCGTAAGGCACGTAGTACCCTTGCTATAACCTAGCAGCGCGCTAAGGAGGCATATAAAAGGAGAAGCGCGTATATTTATATAATAGAGCAGAGATTTATACCTTTAAGCACTACCCCCTACTTAGTAGCTACGTTACAGTGTATCTTTTATATCTTAGTCTTTACTCTACTAAGCAGTATTCTATATCTAGCCTTAATAACTAAATCTCTCTTTCCCCTAGGGATAGTAGACTATTAACTAGATTAGAATATTTACTAGAAAAGTTACCTATTTAACTAGCTATAACCTTACTATAGTTTTATAAGAGGCTAATTATTTATTAAATATAATTAAAGAGAAGGGGTATTTTATAACTAAGGACTATAACTTTACTTATATAAATAACTAAGATATTAATAAAGAAACAGCCTTTAATAAAAAGATTAAGGAAGTAGCTTAGTTACTATAAGCTATATAAGTAGCTAATAAGCATAAAAACCTTAAGGCACTTTAGAAATCCCTTAAGGAAGTTAACCTTACTAGAAATTATAAAAGTAGTAAGCTTAGTATTATTAGCACCCCTAATATTAGTTATACTATAACCCCTAAGCTATAGGCTTACCCTATAATTATAGCGCCCTTTATATGCATAGGACTTATAAAAGCCTAACTTAAAGCTTTTATATATAAAGGTAATACCTATAAAAGCCTTTAGAATTTCTTATTAAACTTATATATAGTATTTACTATAAACCCCTATATATTTCTTAAAGATACTACTAAGGTAATATATACTAGCAGTTGCCTTACTAATAATATAAAGCGCTAATAGATATAATATACTACTACTAATAGCTTTATAAACTTTAAAGAGTATACTTAGATAGGATTTATAAAATAGCTAAAGACTAAAACTATTAATAAGAATACTTATTACTTAAAAGCTATTAAAGCACTAATAAACCTTTAATAGAATAATAAAATATTATTCTAAACCTTCTTTTAGAAATAAAGTAAAGTTAAGGCTAAGCTTTCTAAGGCTATTTTAAAATAACTTTAAATTTATATATTTCTTAATAGCCTTAACCTTACTATTAAAAAGTAAATATTAAGCTAGGAGTTTCCCTAAAGTTAAAACTACCTCTAGGGCTAAGGCTAAAAGGTAAAAGTTATTAATAAAGAATCCCTAAATAATTAAGAATGCTTAAGTCCTATAGGGTATAAGCAATAGAGATTACGCTCTCTAGCAGTAAACTAGAAGCAATATAACTATAGACCTCCTAATAATAGGGACTCTAATAATATTTAATGCTATAAGTGCTAAAAAGAGGGATATATATCCCCTAAGTGCCTAGAACCAAACTATACTATATATAAAAGCAATAAATATACTATAAGCTAGCACTGCCTATGCTATAAAAACCTAATACTAAGAACCTTAGATATAAACTTAATTCTAGTTAATACTAGTAGGCCCTAAGGCTACACTCCCTCTATAACCATTACCCCTTATAAAATAAATACCCTAGGTATTAATAAAGTAGTTAAATATAGAGAGATAAATAATAGAATAAAAATAAAGGTATTTATATAGTGGGATTACTACTAGGTAGCTATTAAGGCATTATTTAATTTAGGAGCTAAAAGATTAATTATTTACCTTAGAATATTAAATAAAGGAGACTAGGTAAATATAAAAGTAGATACTACGCTACTAGCTAGCGCCTTAGGTAATTTGCTTAAGTATAAAGGTATATTAAATAAGTTAGTTAGCATTACTAATAGTATAGGTTATAGTAAAATATATTAGGTTTGCTACTATATTGCTAATATATAGGAGGACCTACTCTTAGGTACTAACTAGGTAAAGAACTATAAGCTGTAAATTCTATCTTAAAATAATAAGACTTAGCAATATTTAATAATATAAGAATGCCTTATATTTACTAGGCACTTAAAGTAAATTCACTATAAAAGAAAGAATGCAATTATATTACTAATACTAGCCTTAGTATAGGTTAAGGAGATGCTAAGGAATAATAAAGATAGAACTAGCCTATAAGTAGGGGAGAGTAATATAGGAAAACCTTAGCCTAATAAGTAGGGTAAAAATAATAAGTAACTAAGTAATAACCTAGCTATAAAAAAGCTACTAAAGGCATATGCTAAGTTTATAGATATATTTTTAAAAGAACTTATAGGCTAGCTCCTAGCCTTAAGAGGCTATACTTATATAATTAAGCTAATTAATAGTAAGATACCTCTTTAGAGGCTAATTTATAACCTTACTAAGAAGAAGCTATAAGTTCTCTATAAATACCTAGCTAATATATAGTAAAAAGAATAGATTTAATAATTAATAAGTCCTTTAGGTGCCTTAATTTTATTTATACTAAAAAAAGAAAGTTAGCTTAGACTATATATTAACTATTATAGCCTTAATAAGGTTATAAGAAAGGATAAAGCCCTACTACTACTAATATTAGAAATCCTTAACTAATTAAAGGGAGTAAAGGTAGTTATAAAGGTTAATTTAAAAGATATATACTATTAGCTATATATCCGTAAGGGTAATAAGTAAAAGATAGCATTCTGCTATTAATATAGACACTTTAAATATCTTATAATGCCTTTTAGCCTTATAAATACACTAGCTACCTTCTAAAAGTATATTAATAATATACTAGAAAAGCTTATTAACACTATCTATATTATTTACCTAAATAATATCCTAATCTATAGTAGCAACCTAGCAGTATATAAAGAATATATTAAATAAGTTCTATAAAAACTCTAAGAGGCTAAGCTCTACACTAACCTTAATAAATATAAATTCTCTACTATATATATTAGCTTCCTTAGCTTTATTATTATATCTAACGGCATTAAGATAGAGCCTAAGTGCATTAAAGCAGTAGTAGAGTAGTAGCTACCTTATAGCATAATAGATATTTAGTGTTTCCTTAGGTTTATAGAATTCTATAAATACTTTATCTAAGAATATAGCAAGATTACTATCCCCCTTACTAACTTACTAAAGGGTAATAATAAGGGGGCTTTATAGCTAAGTAATAGTAAGCTAGCTATATTTAATTAACTTAAGCAGAAGTTTCTAAAAGCCCCTATCCTTATTTATTTTAATCTAGAGGCACTACTAAGGATAGAGATAGATACATTAGCCTTTACTATTAAAGCTATTATAGCTTAATTATAGCTAGGTAGCTAGCACCCTATAGCTTATATATTAAGGAAGCTATCTAGCCTAAAACTAAAATATATAATACTAAATAGCAAGCTTCTTACTATTTAAAAGGCCTTCTAAACATAGAGGCATTACCTAGCTTATTTAAAGCATTTTATTTAAGTTATTATAAATTACTTAAATTATAAGTACCTTACTATAAAGCTAAAGCTATTTAGCTACTAAGTAAATGCCCTTAATAAGCTATACCTATTTAACTTTATTATAAAGCATTAGCTAGGTAAGCTAAACCCTATAAATAGCTTATCTTAAAGACTAAACTACTTCTCTAAGAAAGTAATAGTAGAAGCATAAGCATTACATTTACTATTATTTCTTATTAAGTTTATAGCTAGTAAGCTACGCAGCTTTAACACATAACTAGTGGCTAATACCCTAGATATTTAGAATAAGGTTACTAAATTATTACACTAACTAGCCTTACTACCTACTAGTAGTAAGCTACTACTAAGCTATATATAAATAATAACTAAGCAGGACATAAGGCATCTAGCCTAAATCTTTTTATTATAGATTAAGGGGCAAGCAGAGTAAGAGAGATTATATAAAGCAATATAAGTTAGAGCTAGCACGCTCTAACCTTATAATAAGAAGAGTTTATAGCTAGGGCCTAATAGTTTAGGTCTAAATACCTAGATATTACTAAAGAACTAGCCTATATATAGTATATACACTATAAGTAAGGGGGTAGGCAGCTAAAATATTAAAATCTTAAAGAATAAGACTAAGTATCCCTTTAACTCTATAAGGCACTTAAATTAGCTCTACCTATTATATAGTAAACTTCTACCTAAGAAAAGAACCTACTAAAAGCTTATAGTAAGGTTATTAGCTATTAGGAGAACCTTTTCTAAGTTAATCTTTAATAAAGCTAACTATAAAGAATTAGTTACTCTAATATTTAAAATTTTAAAGTCTATATAGTTAAGGGATGCCTTAGTATAGTAGTAATTAAAGCTACTAAGTAATAGTAAAATACTAGTATCCCTAAAGAGTACTGCCTAAATAGTTAATAAAAATAGACTACTACTATATAAAGGCTAGGTATATATTCTAGCTAGAATAAAAAGCAAAATTTTATAGCTAACTTATAATAACCCTATAGTAGGCTATTATAAAGTTAGCAAGACTATTAAATAAGTTATAAGCTAGTATTTCTAGCTAAGGCTAAGACAGGATATTAAAACCTATATTAGTAATTATATAAATTATTAGCTTAATAAGCTAAGGTTACACTAACCTTATAGCAAGCTAGCAGCACTACTAGTACTAAAGAGACTATTCTAAGAAATCTTAATAGACTTTATTATAAGCTTGCCTTTAGTTAAGTAAGCAAATAGCAAGATATATAATGCAATCCTAGTAGTAGTGGATAGATTTTCTAAGTATACACTATATATTACTATAACTATAAAAGTAACTAGCAGTAACTTAGCAACTATTTTTATTAAAAATATCTTTTATAACTATAGTGCACTAAAAGGCATTATAAGTAATAAAGGTATAGTTTTTACTAGCAAATTCTAGGGGACTTTCTACTACCTTTTAGCAACTAAGCAGCTACTTAGTATTATATTTTACCCTTAAACTAATAGTTAAACTAAGAGAATAAACTAAATCTTAGAACACTATTTATAAGCCTTTAGGTATATAGAATAAACTAACTAGCTTAATTACTTAGCTCTTATATAATTTATATATAACACTAGCTATTATATAGCTTATAGCTATATACTAATAGAGTTACTATAAGGGTATAAACCTAGAGGACTGGACTAAGTAACAAAGCCACTAAATATTATTAATTAAGGTGTAGAGGTTAGGGTAAAAGAACTATAAGCTAAATATATAGAGATAAAGCAGCTACTTAGCAATACCTAGGCTTAATATATAAAATACTATAATGCTAAGTGTAAGCTAATAGACTTTAATATTAAAAACTATATTCTTCTCTTTATAAAAAACATTAATTTATAGTAACTAAGCTAGAAGCTTATAGTAAAATATCTAGGACCTTACTAAATTACTAAGAAAGTTAGTTATTATAGCCTTACTTACTAGCTTAAACTACCCCTAACCCTAAGACTATATAATATATTTAATATTATAAGCCTTAAGCTATTTAAAGGCAACCTATGCTAAAAAGAAGTAGCAGTAGCGTAGCTACCTCTTAAGGAGAATACTAAGGTATATAAGGTAAAATAAATTATAACCTATAAATATAAGGGCAAGCAGCGAAAATACCTAGTAAAGTAAAAAGGCTATAATAAGATAGAAAACTTATAGGTGTTATAAAGAGACTTTACTTTAAAAGATATAATTAAGGATTATAAGCAGTTAATATATAGCTAGATAGTAGCATAGTTATAAGCAGAATAGGTTAATAAAGAAAGCGCATATCTCTCTTTTAGTAAAAGTAAGTCTATTTAGTTAAGCAAAGCTATATAATAAAAAAAAAAAAAAAAAAAAAAAAAAAAAAAAAATAATAAAAAAAAAAAAAAGAAAAAGTATAAAGCATACTATTTCTATATAGCGATATCGCTACTATAATTCCTCTTCCTTATCCTCCTCCCTAGCTAAATTCCCTATTAAATTAGACAGTGCCTCTAGAAACACACGTAGCCTAATAGGGCGCGGCAGCGTAGTGGTGGGAGTCTTAGCCTACCTAGACCTAGAGCGTATAAATAAGGCATAACCAGCGACCTAGTAAAGAGTTAGTAGTAGCAATAAAATAATAAAAAAAAAAGAGAAGGGAAAAAACTTATTAGGTAAAGGTTCTTATAGATAAACTATAGATAATTAAACTAGTTAATAGAAATAAGCAACTAGTTTATAGACATTAGCTACTAAATTGCTGCGTCTTAACGGCGCTATTGCTCTATAGTAAGCTTATATAATAATTACGCCCTTTTAGCACACCCTAACTTATTTACATTCTTTTACTTATTAAGCATAAGGTTTAATATAAAAATAGCAGTAAGTAAACCCTAAGCAGTAAGTTAGTAATAGGCTAGTAGAAAGCACTAGGAAACTATACTAAAATTTAATAGTACTTTAGGTTATTAGTCTTCTCCTTTATAAGGTAGAAGACTTTACAGTAAAGACATGCTTAATGCGTGTTTTACTAAGAAGAAATAGCAAGTTAGTAGCAATGCCTAAGTAAAGATATAGGCTAAAGAAAAAAAGGGGGTTTCCTTATATAAGAATAAGTTTTATTATTATACTTATAGGTAGTGTATTTTATACTTACCCCTATAAGCTAAAAAAGAAAATATATTAGTAAAAGAATAATAGCTACCTTATAATAAGTTACTTATTATTAAAGGGGCTATATACTATAGAAATAGGCATACTAGCTATAATATACTATAGCTATAAATTATATTCCTTCTTATTACTAGTAGGAGCTTTAGGCTGTAACTTTTAGGCATAAACCTAATGCCTATAATATAAGTAGGGAAGTTCCTCCTTACTAGCAGTAAGAGCGTAGCTATTAGCATTAAACTATAGCTACTAATAAGGTATAGAGTACTTATACTATAACTATTATAATATTAGGGGTAGGATTAAGTTCTATA
>SRPU01000246.1:0-25267 GCA_018360185.1 Claviceps lovelessii
AAAATCAAAAAAAAAAAAAGAAAGAAAGAAAAGTTTATTTTCCTCAACTCGTATTTCATTCTTGTTACCAAACACGCAGCCACGCACACACACACACACACACACACACACACACACACACACACACACACACACACAAAAGTCAAGGCACAGTCCGTAGTGAAACCACATCTGCTGTACTTCACGAAAGGCGTAGTCAACCAAGTACACTATGGCGCAAAAGAAGGTACTCGAGTTTCCAAAGAAATAGTACTATCCCTTTGGTGCCGAGAAAGGCCAGCTACATCATTCACATTGTAGTCATCCACATTTTGGCAATCGCTCATTGGAAGCTACTCGGTCCTCCTCCAATAACTTGGCGTATCCCATTGACCGCGGCAAGGCGCCAAAGCGGTCACGAAAGCGCTACTGAGCCAACAATACCTAAAGCTAAGGACTGTGTGCTCTGGGTCGTACAAAGGGTATACGATGACGGAGGTGCTCGCAGCGTCGTTTACTACTTGAAAATACATAACATACGATATTTCTAGTGACGATATTTCTAGTACCTAATCTTGCCGGTGCAGATGTAGATGCCGTGACCCGGTCGGCGCCTTGTCAGTCCATGACTGTCAAAGGCCGCGGGAACAATGGTACGAAAAAGGCAAATGGAATGTAAATGTGGCTCCCTAGCCGAAAGTTTATTGCTGTGCTCTTTGTATTTTTATTGTTTACACGTAGACCTACTTTTAGTGGAACACCAAGTATGTCTACGTTTAGTACTACTTTTGCCCAATTGCGGGAAAGTGAGGCTTAGCGCAGAGAGCTCGCTGCTCTCCATGTTTTCATTTTGCGATTGGATAGAAAGGAACTAGGTTTATGGCCATGGCTGATTTCTGGGGTCAATGACAGAATTCATGAAGCCGATACGGCGCTGACCATGAAATGGGAAGAAGGGTGAACAAGGAAAGAACGGGGCCAAAAGAAAAAAAAAAAAACCCACATTCCACTTTGCCTTACCTTCATGGCAAGTCACCGCCGTGCCAACCTTTCCACTTGCGTAGCCCGACATTCAAGCATATATATATATATATAGCTCTGACTGTACACATCAACAGCACTACCTCGTACAAATGCTCTCAAACCGCAGCGAGTTCCCCGACACGGGCGAGTTGTAGCCCTTTTGCAACCGATACAGCTCTTCTTCCAATCGCACCCAGACATCTGCCTCGAGCTGACAGTACATCCAGAGATGGCCCTCGCAATCCTTACCAATGACCTGACACGCAGCGTCCATTGGTCGTCTGGTCCCCGTGTCCAGGGCGTAGGCCGTAGTCATGGTCCCCGGTGCGTTGTATCGTGGACTGTCCGAGCCCATGCCTCCTTTTCCGCATGGGAGCACCGCAGGGCCAAAGTCCGCCGCCGACAGTAAATGCAGCCATGTCATGTTACAATAGTCGAGGGATGCTGCGCCGCCTGTGACCGCCCTTTTCTGAAATGGGTCTCTTCCGGACTTTTTCATCTCCAACAAGGTTGTGATCAAGGAGAGTAGTCCATTTTCAGATGTTTGCTCGTCCATGTTGCGCTTGTGCAGGAGGGCGATGTGCCCGGTGGAATTCCTGACCTTCTCTGCTGACAGCGTCGAGCATATCGGCAACGTTAGCGTCTGGAGATATTCGCCCGAGGGGTCGCGCAGGGAGGACAGGCGGTGGCGCAGGTTGAATATGTTGCGTGCCGAGACGGCGCGGGTTTTGCTCTCATCTCCTCCCTGCAACTTGATCAGCCAAGCGAACAAGAGTTCTGCGTCGCTGACAATCGGCCTCTGTTCTTCATCCTCGAGTATTCGTGCAATTTCGCGGCGGATCTGGCCAAGCAGCTCATCGTAAATCGCTTTCGGCACATACACCATTCGTCTCTGCATGACGGGGGCCTTTCGTCTCCGCCACCAGTTGGGGATTATGAGGCGTCGCGGGAATGCTTCACCTGACACTTCGACTCGCTCAACGATTTTTTTTTCTTTTGCCTTGCGGACCAATTCCTCGAGAACATCGTTGTGAGGTCCATACACGAGGGCGACTTCCTCCTGTCGCCCAGCGAGCACGAGCGACCAGTTCTCCAAAAGAGATTTGAAGCTTGCATGATCCATCATATTGGCTGGCATGGACACCGTGACGATGGTTGCGTTGGAGAAGGCCAAGATGTGTAGTATCAACTGCGGCAGCTTTCTGTCGATGATATCCTGGACAGTCGTGGGAAACTTGGGATGCATCATGTCCGGCTGACAATTTGCTGGGTACGTTTGAGTGAAGGCCCGCTGGGCAGGGAGGCTGAAATAATGTCCCACAGGATGAGTCTCGACCCGGCAATCGTAATGCGCGTCGAAAAAAAACGTGCAGGCAGGGTTCCGGTGGGAGTAATGCTTCGGGGCATATGCTTCCAAGAGGCCGTCGTCCTTTTCGACCGTCAGCCATACATCAGATGGAGCCGCCATCATGACGGCAAACGACAAATAAACGAGAACGATCAACGCCCGTCTCGCAAACGGCCCCGGGGTGAAGTTGTGTCCTGCTTTTGCTTACCCTGACACGAAGACGAGTCCCAAGCTTCTTCCAGTCGCCTGTTTGCAACAAACGACACAGCGCCTCATGGAGCTTTGGTGCAATGAGCACATCGTTGAAACACATGACCCACGTACGCATACTCTGTCTGGCGGTAATAGGTTGATCCAGACAATGGATCGAATAAACCTCCTCGTCATCCTTGGAAAGAGGTTTGCGCTTCTTCTTGCTCAACGGGTTTCTTTTGGTCCTGAAATTGCAGCTTGATAGGAGTACCATTGTTGCGAGCGTTTTTTCGGCGGCGTCAAAGTCACATCGAAAAATGAGCTGCTGTGCAGAATGTTTTGAACAGCTTGAGAGCAAATGGTTGGTTTTGGTTTCCTTTTTTTTTTCTCTCTTTTTCTCTTTCCTCTTTTTCTCTTTTCTCTCTTTTCTCTCTAAATTTTTTTTTTTTTTTTCCCTTTTGCTCCAAACTTGTTCCACTTCGATCAGAGTAGCAGATGCGACATGCTTTTGTAAAGAAACTCTCAGTCGGCGGATGCATTTCCGATCGAGCGGGTTCGGATTTTCGTACATGTCGGCCGTTCCACGCGTGGACAGGCATGCCTAACGCATCAGCAGAAGCCTACAATTTTTCTCCATTGGGCCAAACGCGCTGTTGGGCGTATGCGAATGAGTGTTGGTGCTCTCGAGCAGTTCTTCCTGTTTCGTGTACAACCACACTCGAGCCGGATTCATGACGCAGATGGGCATACACAAGAACGTAAGGTGCTGGTCATGGTCATGGAAATGAGAAACATCATGTCCACGGGGGTGGATGTCGGGCGTGGTGATGGTGGGACGTTTATGCACTCTGGGCGCTTCTAATGTATGCACTTTGCATGTAACTCCAATGTACCAGACTGCAGCTTGAATTTCGCTGCCGCCATGAAGCACATCAACCTTGATTACTGTTCTGTCCTTGTCAAACTGATCGCCGGCTTTCTCATTCTGCTGAAATGTGGCAGGCATTGAACAGGGTGGCATCTGATGGCGGGTCACAACATCAGCCTGCGTCCTGCATCAAAGCCGGTGTGGTGCGTGTTGTTTGGCCCTATCGCCTTGTGCGCCTTGAGATATCATTCGATGTGCGCAGTCCAGTCGGCTCGTATCGAGAGCAGTATTTGTATCGCATGCTCAGCTGTTCGTCCCCATTGACTCGCCATATCTACACAATGATGGAACGTGCCGCGATGCGCCCCGGTCACCAGGGCACACGGGGCTCTCCGTAAGGCTGGCCTCGAAATACATTTTGAAGGATGATTCGGCTGATCGAGAGGACATTGCTGCCCAGATCCCCGGCCGTGCGAACTACTGAAAGAACAAGGATTCATCTGCTCCTGTTTTGTCGCGTCGCGTCGCGGACACGTCGTTCTTGCGAGCAAAAGGTTTGGGACAGCAACCATGATGTTATCTTGGCTCGAGGAAGGTCTGGTGGCATTTATTTACGCGGCTGGTGGGTTTCGTGCCACCGACTTTGTCTGCCGCAGGATAAGAAAATTCGCATAGTCGGATCGGTCATTGGACTGGACTGCGCGGGATGGATTGCAGGCGAATGGGCGTACATGGACGGGACGGGCCTCCTTGTCTTGTCACTCGGTGTTTTGAGAGCTCTTGTGTGAGCTTCCGAGGACCAAGTTGACGCATCTCGCAGATCACGTCACGAGGAGTCAACGACGGCCATCGATGGACGGAAAGCGCGAACGACTTGGTTGTCACACGGCCACATACGGAAGTGGCGGTTCGTGTTTTGCTGCACGCTGGCCTGGCAACCTGGCTTGGGGACACCGCCCGGGCTACTCTGAGGCGCTGCGGCACTGCGGCACTGCGTGGCAGCTGCGTGCATCTGTGGACAGCTGCAGCTCCGCAGACGCTTGTCCAAGGCCGGTTAGAGGCAGGCAGTCTGGCACGATTCATTCCTGGCAGACCGCGTTGGTCCTCGTCGCCAGAGAGGCACACAGAGGCACAACGACTAGGCAACACCACCAGGCAACAACCGGACACACCAAAAAAAAAAAAAAAAAAAAAAAAAAAAAAAAAAAAAAAAAAGAAAGGAAAAGAGAAGAAAAAAAGAAAGGTCCACGATTCCCTCCTGTCAACATGGGCACCGATGGACACCCAACCATGCCCGCCCACCAGACTGCCATCATTGACGCCCCATTCTGCTGCTCCATTCTGCTCCAGCTCCCTCCATCCGCTCCAACTTGTACTTGTTCTTTGCCCTTGTCGGGTGGGGGACACCGGGTCACTGGGTCACTTCAAACTTGGTCATTGGGCCATTGGGTCACTGCCTGGGTCAGAAATGGAAGAAAGTCAATTGTTGGCACACAACCGATGAATTGCTGATGAACATCTCAACTTCATGTGTCGTAGTGCACGATGCAGTCCTCCTATTCCAATATTCCAACTGGCGTAACCGTGACTTTGATGTGAACAAGTCGTCGTCTCGCAATGACTGGCCCCCACCCAAACCCAGACCCAAGCCCAAGCCCAACATTTGGCCAACACGTTGCACTCTGTATTCCGCAACAAAACATCATCAATCGAGAAGGAAGCGAATAGTGTTTTTCGCCCCGATGATGGGCCATCTCCCCCGCGAGAACTCGGGAGTTGGCCGATGTCTCTGCGCTTGCAGGCCGAGAAGACTTACGCATGTGAAACGGACTAGCCGCTTGGCAACAGGATGAATTACCAGCCCACTCGAGGTTTCTTTTGAAAGAGAATAAAAAAAAGGGGGGGGGTATTTAGCTACGTATCTACATATAAGTGCTTGGTACGTAGGTAGGGCAAACGTCTCGGTTGGCATAATATTACAGTTTCTCGTGAAACGTCAAGACTTCGCCCACGGAAAGGAAAAAAAAAAATCTGGCCGTCAGCATGACACATGCATGTGTGCATGCATGCATACATGCAACATACCATTTGGGCTGCTTATCATGATAACCGCCTGGTATCCTGGCCCGCCACGTTTTCTCTCCGTTCGGCTCCCCGCATCTCCACGGGTCCATGGTCATGGTCAATCACTTGGCGCTGCGATGCCGAGGCTGAGCAGATGCCTTTTGTGACGAGCGGAATTTTGCAAGTCGCCTTCGCGCGTTCATATTGTGCTTGTGTCCTCCCTTTTTCCAGTGCTTTTTGTTCTTCTCCTTTCTTTTTTTTTTTTTCAAACACCACCTGACGGGATTGCGCGTCTGTGGTGGATCACGTGTCTACAAGTCATTTTTTTTTTTTTTTCACGTCACCTTTGTGAGTTTCTATGACGAGCATCTCAAGAGGAACAGCACAAGTAATACAGGTCTTGGCGGGAAAAGAGCGTGTTTTTTCTTCTTCATTCTGGCGTTGTACAAAATAAAAAATGAGGCAGACACGTGGTTGTCACTCCCATGCCCCAAAAGTTGATTATGCGTTTGAGCTCTAATCGAAAAAGAAAAAGAAAAAGAAAAAAAAAAACATCGTTACACGATATTTATAATCTGTAAGCCCTTATCCAACTCCATCTTCACACCCTTGATACTGGCCATGTTTTTGAGCAACACGCCTCGCCACCACGTGTACCATTCGGCTACTTCTTGCAGATCGGCCTCTGCGAGCGCCAGCCACTCTTGCAACTTCTCGTACCACATGGGAAAGACATTCTGCACAAGCACCTCAGCCATGATGGCGTCGCCGCCGATAAGTTGATTCCACTTCATCACGCCCGTGAGGACAGGCAGATACGGCTCCTGGTCGGCGGGGTCGACACGAAAATTGTTGCGCAGGTACCGACCCATGGAGGGCAGGACGTGAGACATGATGAGCGGTCCCCACTGGCTGCCTAGTATCTCTTGCCACTGCTTCAGGCCAGGAACAGTCCCGCGTTCAAACTCCCAGGCGTCAATCAGCTGTCGGAATTTCCTCTTGACATCGGCCACCAGGCCGGTGCCCTTGGGATCCAGATGATAAGGCGGCAGGTACTGCAGCCATGGAAAGAGCCAAGAGTGCGGGAGGTGGTGGCTTTGTCGTTTCTTCTTTGGGTTCCAGTCCGAGACAGCCGCCTCCAGTTTACGCACAACGTGATCCATGATCTGAGCCCGGACGAAAGGGGGCAGCAAAACATTCCAGCACTCCATCACGTCAAGCATGGGGCCTGGTTCTAGAGGATCCCAGTCCCGCACTGCCGCGACAGCTTTCGGAAGCCAAATCTTGTACATCATGCTTTCGTACGGTGTCGTTGCTTTCTGGTGTCTCCGATAAATCCCATCCATGTTGCCGTCGCTTTGGCTCCACTTGTTCACAGTCCGCGCTTCTTTTTCCGATTTCACAAGTGTCTCAGACAAGGCTCTCAATTCTGGTGTGAATTTGGAAGGCTCCTCGAGTAGTTTCCACTCGGCGTCTTTCAGAAAAGGATGAATGGCAGCGACCGCGAGATCGACGGTTTCCGCGCTTGCTGTTCTGAGTTCTCCCGCCCGCTGCAAGCAGGCAAGAACTTGTTCCAGTCCAGACGTGGTACTGAGCTCTTGAGTCACCATGTTGGAGAAGGTGTGCAGCCTTTCAAAATCTGCGCGCAGTTCCTCCAGTTCTCGCTCTCTCTCTTTGAGCTCCAGATCCATCCATGCCTTCCTCTCTTCCAAACTTCTCCACTCTTCTGAAAAGGCTTGTAGATCTGTCTGGGCTCTTCGTACCAATTTGCGTGCTTCGACTAGTTCCGGCGTATCGGAAACACCCGAGGTCGGCGTCATGAGCCCGCTAGTTGAGGTCAACAGCCTGCTCCCTGGTCCAGTCATGTCTAGAATTGGCGTGAAAGCTTCCGGTATATGCAGTCCAGGCGCCGAGGCTTTCAGCTCTTCTGCTGTCAGATACTTGGTCTTGGGTCGTCGCGGTGTGCTCGCACCGCTGCCGCCAGTGCCTCCCAGTGCCTTCTTCTTGGCTCGCCTGCGTTTCTTCTCATCCTCATCCGAGTCCACGACTTTTTCGCCGCGTAATTCGGCTTGTCTCTTTTCTTCCTGACGCTCTTGTTCAGACTTCTCCTTGACAGCGCCCAAGCCAATGCCCTGTGGACGCAAATTCGCTTCAATGATGAGATTTCTCCCCTGTCCCTCTTTGCCAAGACCTTTACCCTCAACGTAGCCCATTTTGGCCATCATTCGTGCGCCGAACCCCTTGGCGTTCACTTTCCCTTTGGTTGTAAACGTGCTAGGTTGTGGTTTATTCTGCGCGATTTTCTGCGGCTGGTCGGGCACCCGCAAGACAGGCTCTTTTGCGGATGAAGGTACAAAGCCCATGCCGAGTACATTTCTTCCAGAGAAATCGGATTCCACTTTCAATGCCGCGGCACTTTTGTTGTCCCCGGAATCGTCTTGATCTGATCTTCTGAATGTAGATCCAAGCCCACGGCCAAATCCCAAGCCCACGCCTACAGAAGAAGCGTTTTCCTCATCCTCGTCCTCGTCCTCGTCTTCGGTATCGTTCTCATCATCATCCTGCTCACCGGCGTCGCCGTTGCCCAAAACCGGCCGCTCATCATCCTGATCCATGTTCTTGTCCGAGTCGTTTCCGTTCGTAGTCGTTGGCACGAACGTCGTGCCCTTCTTTCGCAAAGTCTTTCGCTTCCATCGTGAATGAGGCCCATCGTCCTCGCTGTCGGATCCAAAAATGCCCAACGCCGCTTGTTCTTTGTTGTTTTTACCGAGACGCCTTTTCTTTCTGGGGTTAAAGTCTCCAAAGTCATCCTCATCTGCCTGCACGCCCGGTATCCGGTAGTCGTCTTCGGATTCCGATTCCGATGATGAAAATTCTGCGGCCGACGCTTTGTTTAGGCGGGATGGGTCAAATGAAAATCCATCATTTCTTGCCATGATTTAGGGGGTTGCCTGGAGAATCGAAGGCTGCGTCGAGATTTCGTTCATATCTTTTTTCTTTTTTTTAAAAAAAAGTGTCAAGTCATCAGAGTGACTGGGGGATGTCAAGCAATTGAGCGAGAGACGAGGATCGCATCACGTCACGTGATCGATGACGTTGTTTCGTCGTTCAACCATCCAAATGTCACTGGGGTTTTCAAAGCATTTTTGAGAACATTGAACAGCTTCCTCTCATCGTTGGGCCTTTGAAACTTATCCAAGGACTCTACGGACTTTTACTGGCAAGTTCAGTCATTAGTGGTCAAGAATGTGGACTCCTAGGATTCGCACTGACGTATGTGGACATGCAATAGCAGGGCCAAACAATGCAGCATTGACATGACGCCAAGTACAGCCGCAATGAGCAGCATGTCTATTTCAACAGGCAAGGTTGATTGACGAATTGCTTCCATGTCATGGTTGGATGGCTATTCCGAGGCCAAACATGACCAGCACAAAAGGCCTTGAGATGCGACATCACTGTGACGAGCCAGACAAGTTTGGACGAAATCTTCTCCAGGGTAGGCTGTCTGTTGCCCAGGGATTAATAGTGCCAGGTACGGGCACGCAATCGCACCTGACACGGTTGGGCTCTGATTGGTCCCGCTTGGGCTGGGCGCGGGCAGCCATTGCCCAGGTGTATCCACCGCCATCTAAGGAATCAATGCTGCCCCGCCAATAAAAAGGTACCTAGGTACTTGGGCTGTGCATGTGCTACCCGCCAGTCTTGGTACCTTGGGACTTACGTCTGGCCCTCCTCAATAAACTTTCAAGTCTGCAAGGCCGTCATTTCTATCCCTCTGCTTTCCATAGATTCCTTTCGAAGTGCAAACACGCTCTGGAAACTCGTTCCCATCGTTTCACCGAAAGGTAAGATACCTGGAACCCAGAATATCCTGCCGTCCTCCGATGCTTGTCTTCGGACATGGCCCCAATGGGTGCCTGAGCAACGACCTCCCATTGTTTTGTTATTCCAGCCTGCGGAGCCTCGTGGCGCGACGCACCCTCACGTTGTCTGGCGCAAAGTGTCTGACGCAGTCAAGCCCATCACTCTTTTTCTTCTTTGCTGATATGGATGTTTGAATGAATAGAACACCACGACTCGATTGCGATTGCTAGCTATTCCTCTGCCATTAGTGACGACCTCATTTCGAACAATCTATCCTGCATTGCTCCAAGTTTGACTGTTCGCAGGCAAATCTGCCATTCTCTTTGCTGGTATGTGTGTGCATGTCTGCGTCTCACAGCTCGTCGAAATCCTGGCGCGCCTCGGAGTCTCGTCGAGAATATGTGTTTTCACTGCATATTCCTGGACGATGGGAGAAAATCTCATACCGTCGTGGCTTACGCAAGCTAATTTCGAAAATAGTCCGATTGGTGAAAACAGATTCCCGGCTTTGCTACAACCTCTCCCCTGACTGTTCCTGCCTTGACCCCGACTGGTCAGCATCCGAGATGGCAGAACAGGAAGAGGACTTCAGCTCCTTGCCGTTGTCCGACCGATTTACCCATAAGGTGACACATCGCTGCGACTTCTTCTCTTTATTTGATTGATATAAGCTAATCCGTGTTGAGCCAGATCTGGAAAGTTCGTAAGGCAGCATACGAGGATGCCGCTAAGCAGTTTTCAAACTCTCCCGATGAATCCGATCCTTGTTTCCGACCGTTCCTGAACGACCCGTCTCTATGGAAGTCAGCAGTCACGGATTCCAATGTTGTCGCGCAACAAGAAGCCATCATTTCTCTTTGTGCATTTCTCAAATATGGCGGACGCGACTGTGCATTACGAACGCGCGGGTCGACGGTCACAGCCATAGTTGAGAAATGCTTGTCATCGACGAGAGCAGCCACGAAACAAAATGCTCAGGAGGCTCTACTCCTTTACATCGAACTCGACGCAGCTGGACCGATAGTCGAGGACGTCTTGCTTGGTCTGTCGAACAAGGTTCCCAAAAATGTCGCGGCGACGCTGAACGCTCTCACCGCCATTTTCCATAATTACGGCTGCAAGATCATGGACCCGAAACCAGTGATCAAAAGCTTGCCCAAGGTCTTCGGCGCTGCTGATAAAAATGTCCGTGCTGAGGCGACCACCCTGACTGTGGAGTTGTACAGGTGGTTGCGTGAGGCTATGAAACCAATGTTCTGGGGGGAATTGAAACCCACGCAGCAAACAGACTTGGAGGCCCAATTCGACAAGGTAAAAGCTGAGCCACCGCCTAAACAAGAGCGCTTGCTTCGATCGCAACAGGCAGCAGCTGCCACAGCGGGCGAAGACGACTATGATGAAGGCGAAGCTGAAGGGGAAGAAGACGCTGAGACGGATCCTGGCGCTCTTTTCGCGCCGGAGGATATTACCAAGAAGATTCCTGCCAACTTCACGGATATGCTCGCCTCGTCAAAATGGAAGGACCGTAAAGAGGCTGTTGATGCTCTGTACCGAGCTGTGAACATACCCCGAATCAAGGACGGCGACTTCCACGAGGTGAACCGAGGTCTGGCCAAGTGTATGAAGGATGCCAACGTTGCTGTGGTCACGCAGGCGGCACAGTGTATCCAGCAATTGGCTCTTGGCCTGCGCCAGAACTATGGCAAGTATCGTGTGACGGTCATGCAGCCGATTATGGATCGTTTGAAAGAGAAGAAGGCAACGGTATCAGACGCGCTCGGCTCATCCCTGGATGCCGTCTTTGAGTCAACAAGTCTTAGCGACTGTCTCGAGGACATCATTGCCTATTTGGGCAACAAGAATCCGCAGGTCAAGGAAGGGACCATGAAATTCCTCATTCGCTGCTTGCGCACAACAAAGGAGGTTCCTGCGAAGCCCGAGATTGTAACTGTCTGCGAAGCAGGCAGGAAGCTACTCTCAGAGTCCAGCCCTGTCCTCAGAGACGGTGGTGCCGAGATATTGGGAACAGTAATGAAGATAATTGGCGAACGAGCAATGAATCCACACCTCGAGGGCCTTGATGATATCCGCAAGACAAAGATCAAGGAGTTTTTTGAGACGGCCGAGGTCAAGGCCAAGGAAAAACCAAAGCCTCCGCCAGCGGCTAGAGCCCCTCCTCCTTCAGCCAAGAAGACACTTGGCGCGAAGAAGCCTCTCGCCAAGAAGGCAGCTCCTCCAGTCATGCCCTCAGAGACAACGTCTGCGCCTCCCGCGGCTGTCAAACCTGCTGCAGCGGGAAGCAAGCTAGGCGCTGTTAAGCCATCGGGTCTGGGCGGGTTGAAAGTTCCCCAGAAACGTTCGATCGGAGCCTCGGGAGGAGCCTCGCCGCGCCGACCTGCACCTGTTATGCCCGTTGATGACGAACCTGCCGGCCAGGCGCCGCAGCCTCGACTGGGCTTGTCTCGCGGGCTCGCTGGACGGTCCTTGGCCAAGCCTGTAGCAAGCCCCATCATGCCAACTGCGGACTCTCCTCCTCCTTCTTCGAGCGGTCTAACGGCAGTCGAGCGCGCCGAGCTTGAAGAGCTTCGAGCGTCGAATGATCGCCTTTCCCGTCAAGTGGACGATATGCGACAGGAGCGAAACAAATTCATGTCGGAAATCCAAGAGCTGAAGAACCAAAACGCCGGTCTCATCGAGGATCATACAAGAGACGTGCTGAGTATCAAGGCCAAAGAAACGCAGCTCGTCCGGGCTCGGAGTGACGCCGAGGCAACCGAACAAGTGAACGAGCGCTTGAGGAGAGAATTGGATCGTCTGAAGAAAGCACTGAGCCGAGCCGAAGGCCTCGGCGCATCATCAGGCATGGGCAGTCCAGGTACGTTTATCTGCCCCCAGGTTTTGTTTTTTGCAAACAATGTGGATCTAACGTCGTTTCTTCCAGTAACATCACCCACCCTCGACGATGTAGGCATCTACCGCGATTCTGGGGCCGCCTCAGCCAACCGCCACAGGATGAGCTTCACAAGCACCATGTCGGAAGAGAAGGAAAACGGAGAGTTGTCATATCCTAGGAGCAAGCTCAGCCCTGAACTTCGCTATACGAATGGCAGCGGACCGTCCTCTGGACGTGGCTCTCCTGCTAGAGGCTTCCGGAGCGCCATCAATCCGACATATGACAATATGGAGACAAGTGGACCCATCACTAGGGAACGGCCAGTCTCGTCATTGCCTCAACCCTCTGGAGGCGGCGGCGTTGAGAGCTGGAAACGGGCGGCCGAGGTGACGAGCCAACTGAAAGCTCGCATCGAACAAATGAAAGTAAGTAAACATGTTTATTTTTTCATTGTCTGGTCTTTTCTCTGACACGCATGCAATCAGGCGAAACAAGGCTTTGCTCGCCCTTGAGGCGACCATGGATGGCAAAACGTATATGACATGCTTGGTGCCTTTCGTTGCGTGTACCCTGAATGATGAAATAGAACGGTAGATGGATATTTCTGTTATTGTCCATGGGACTCTATGCCGCTCGATGAGGGTATTCTCTGTTTTTCTCTTTCTCCTTCTCTTTTTTTCCCCTGCATTTTTGACGGCGTTGAAATGGCATACCCAAGTCTTTTGTGTAGTTTACAACTGTGAGAGACGACGGTATCACGTGGATGTTCTCTGAGGTCGTTGGCAAATGCCGAGATGAGTGTCAAGACTATAATGAATAGAATGTGATTTAGAAAAAGATAATAAAAATAAAAACCGTGACCAAGGCATGTGCTGAGACAGGACGAGGTCTTGGTTTGTATGTTGCTTTGATCTGTGTCTATTTATAGATGGGCAAATATGATTTACAGTGGGAGCATACACGCTGGTTTCTGTGATGGATGAGACTTTTGGCTATCTTCTGCAGCTACATCAAGTTATTCATGTTTAGGAGTTTTCTTTTTCTTTTCTTTTGTGTATTCCCTTTCCTATCCCCCCTCTTTCTTTTCTTCTTCTTCTTCTTCTTTCCCATTTCCTTTGTCTTTCTCTTTCTCTTAATAGGTTACTTTTTTTGCTGTACGTTTCTCTTAGGCCTCTGTGTCCCCGGGGCCCCTTCTTCTCTCTCTCTCTCTCTCTCTCTCTCTTGCCCCCCCCCAAGATTAGCTAAATCAATAAATCGCAACTGACCAACACTCTTGCATGATGTACATCTGCCCCGAAAACAAATACTATTTCTATGACCAGACGTTTATACTCACTCGGTAGTCTGCCAGCTGGGATGTTTGTGTCCGGGGTAGCAATGGACGGCTTGGGATGCCGGCCAATGACGTCTGGTAGATGCATGTGTGAAATCAAGCAGATCAATCCAGTTCCATGTTCGATGGTTGTTCTGAGGCAGGCGCTCCGTGCAGTGCAGTGCTAAGCCGGCCACTGGTGGGGCAACCAGACCAGACATTGATCGAGATCCAAGCTGCCGCCAGTCAGATGTCCGAAACCAGCGCCAAGGCCGTCTGGGTCGCGACTGCCCAGTGCCCACGCATGCCAACTCTCATGTCGCCTACGTCACGGCTCCAGATTCCAGCACAATGCATCTGTGGTACTGGTACTGCCCGCGTCTGTCCAGCTTTCTGGTCTTTTGGTCCAACCTGTTGTACCTAAGCTTGCCAACCACAAATCGTGCCAGCTGTCGTTTGATGCTTCATTATTGTTGATTTCCGATTCCTATTCCGTTGTGTATTTTTTATTCGTCGTCAATCGAACACCTGCACGCTTTGCAAGCTGCTTTGCGCACTACGCAAAACCACACACCCCCCCCCCCCCCCCCCCCCCCCCCTCCCCCCCCCCCCCCCCCCCCCCCCCCCCCCTCTGTTGTCCATCCTCAGCCGCAATGCAAAGGCGCCCTTGTCTCGTTTGAATAAGCCAAAAGTGCCTCTTCATACAGGACGCGATCGCCGATACTGGGCAGCCCAAGAGACCGGATCGACTCATCGGGCGCCTTTCGATGCGAGTACTCAAGCGAGCCGACACCAGCACGCAACAAAGACTCGACGTTGGCGCCTAGCCTCATGTTGTAAAAACATAGTCATCGGCAGCAGCTGTCAAACACCTTCTTGGTTCACCCTGCCGGGGATCACGGCAACAACAACACCGCCACGATGTTGGAGGGACTGGTGGCCGGTCTGCTGAACCGCTTCCTGGGCATGTATGTCGAGAACTTTGACCCCACGCAGCTCAAGGTCGGTATCTGGTCTGGTGACGTCAAGCTCCGAAATCTCCATCTTCGCCGTGAAGCTTTGGACCAACTGAAGCTTCCCATTAATGTCGTGGAAGGCCATTTGGGAGAGCTTACCCTGGTCATTCCGTGGTCCAATCTGCGCGGCGCCCCGGTCAAGGTTCTCATCGAGGATGTTTTCCTACTCGCTAGCCCGAAAGAGGAGGCCGAATATGACGAGGAAGAAGAAGAGCGAAGGAGACAGCGCATCAAGATGGAGAAGCTCGACAGCGCGGAGCTGTTGAAAGAGAAGAACCAAGAAGGAATGAGCCAGGAAGAACAGAAGAAGAACGAGAGCTTCACGCAGAGTCTGCTCACAAAGGTGGTCGACAATCTTCAGGTGACCGTCAAGAACATCCATATTCGCTACGAGGATTCCATATCTGCCCCAGGGCACCCGTTCGCGCTCGGCTTGACCTTGGAAGAATTCAGCGCAGTAAGCACTGACGGCCAATGGAAGCCTACATTCATTCAAGACTCGCACTCGACAACACATAAATTGGCCACGTTGGGCGCCTTGTCGGTATACTGGAACACTGATACCGATCTTTTTGGAGCCGGACGTGAGGTCGCTTCACCTCTCAAGGAACCCATGTCTCATGACGACATGGTGGTCAAGTTCAAAAGCATGCTGGGCAACACCAGTGCCACCCATACGGATCACCAGTACATCCTACGGCCCGTCAATGGTCACGCAAAAATTGAGCTCGACAAGTCTGGAGATGTCCTCGCCCCAAAATTCAAGGCAAATTTATTATTTGAAGAGATTGGTCTTGTCCTTGACGACCACCAGTATCGCGACGCGTTGATGATGGTTGATCTGTTCCATTACTTTATTAGACACCAGGAATACAAAAGCTTGAAACCCAAGGACAGTAGGCCCAAAGAGGATCCTCGGGCTTGGCTGCTTTTCGCAGGCAACGCCGTTCTGAATAAGATCCACGAGAAGAATCGCAAATGGTCCTGGGACTACTTCCGCGAGCGACGTGACAATCGACGATTATATATTGAGCTATTCAAAAAGAAAAAACAACAACAACAAATTACAGCCGAAGAAGGCGAAAAATTCAAAGCATTGGAGTGGAAGCTGGACTATGAGGATTTGCGATTCTGGCGGTCGTTGGCGCGAAATCAGCTCAAGAAAGAAAATGCCGAAGCGTTGAAGAAGCAACCTCAACAACCGGAGCAGCAGGGCTGGCTGTCCTGGATGTGGGGATCAAAGCCTCAGGGAACTATCGAGGAAAACGAAGAAAACACCCAGATGACTGAGGAGCAGCGAAAGGAGCTGTACGACATGATAGATTGGGACGAGAGGGCAGCCCTTGCGGAAGAAGTGGATGTTCCGCGCGAAGCTGTCAGTCTGTGTCTTGAGGCCTCTCTCAGCACAGGCAGCTTCACCTTGAAGAAAAGCCCTCACGACAAGCCGGCTGATCTTTTGAGTCTTCACTTTGATGTTTTCAAGGCAAAGGCCCTCAAGAGAACCGACTCCATACTGGCAAATGTCAGTCTTGGAGGTTTGCGAGTCAACGATGGTACCACTCCCGATAGTCTGTACCCCGAGATTGTTCGTGTCAAGGATGCTCCTGACACTCGTAAACGAAAAAGTTTGTCCTTGAAGGAGCTTGAGAATGATGGAGAAGAGCCGTTCTTTCAGTTTGAAATCGAACAGAACCCATTAGAACGAGAGGGAGATTTTGCTGTTGTCGGAAAGTTGAAGCCTCTGGAGATTGTTTGGAACCCGAACTTTGTTGTCGGCGTCGTCGACTTCTTTCGTCCGCCGGAGCGACACATGGAGTCCATTACAGCGCTCATGGAGAGTGCTGGTGCAACTGTTGAAGGTCTCCGGGAGCAAACCCGTGCCGGTTTGGAATTCGCCCTCGAGGAGCACAAGACCGTAAACGCCGAACTCGACCTCCAGGCGCCTCTCATCATTTTGCCGGTGAGCGTTGTCTCGAAGAAGTCGACTTGTTTGATTGTGGATGCAGGTCATATCCATGTCAACAGCGAGCTTGTTGACAACAAGACTCTTAAAGAGATCCAGTCAAAACAGCGACAGACCTACAGTGAGGCTGATCAGAAGCGCTTGGAGTCAGTCATGTACGACAAGTTCTTGGTCAAGCTCACATCTACGCAAGTTCTCATTGGTCCATCCATTGAGGAAACAAAAGAGCAGCTCGCCAAGGGAAGTTCCGACTCCCAATTACACGTGGTGGAACAGATCAACGTCGACCTCGTTGTAGAAACGTCGATTTTGCCCAAGGCATCCAACCTCACCAAGCTGCGCGTATCAGGGCATCTTCCCATCTTACACGCTACAGTGTCGGATTCGAAATACAAAAATCTCATGAAGGTAATCGATGTGGCTATTCCGAAGCTTGGTCAGACGCAGAACCTCGCGACATCTTCCATGGACGTGTCACAGCCTGAGACTCAGCCTCAGCGGCCGCGATTATTGAGTAACAACTCGACTCGATCGCGACGAAAGTCTCAAAGGGAGCGCCAATCCTCCGCGTTTCCGTTCATGCAGCCTCAGACGGCAGTTGTGCTAGAGGATTTTGACGACGATGACGACACCTTTGAGGACGCTACCGACGGAGGCGATTTAGAGCACCTCAATTTCCAACAAAAGAGCTTCGAGTTCAACTTCAAAGTGGACACCCTGAAAGGGTCACTATACAAAAGCGACCCAGATCATCTCAAGCCTGATGCCCTGCTGGTGGAGTTGGTCGCTGAACGTTTTGATCTAGCGTTTTACACTAGAACCTACGACATGGCTGCCGAAGTGTCACTGGGATCCCTAGTAGTTGATGACTTTGTCGAAAACCCATCTGGAGAATTTAAATCAATCGTGTCCTCTGGCGACCCCGAGGATCTCAAAGCTGGCAGGAGCCTCGTCCATGTCGAATTTAAGAAAGTCAACAGGCTGTCGCCAGAGTTCATGCCTGTTTATGAAGGCGTTGAAACCAATGTCACCGCAGTTGTGTCTACTATCAACCTTGTAGTAACGCGTAAGACGCTCTTGACACTGTTGGATTTTATTCTCATCACCTTTACTGGGGGTAATGACCAACAGGATACCCCGACATCAGCCATTGATGTGGCGGATTCTGACGAGGATAAGAATTTGGATGAAGGAGTTCTACAGCCGCCAACGACATCCGCCGATAACACGGCATCGATCCGCGTCAAGGTCGACTTGAAGGCTATTCGACTTATTCTCAACAACGATGGAATGAGGTTAGCTACTCTCTCCTTGAATCATGGTGATGCTGGAATATTCATCAGCGGCAATACAATGCGCGTATCCGCGAGGTTGGGTGACCTGTCTCTTGTTGATGATGTCAATCTTGGTGTTTCGGCGGACTCGAACTTGCGCAGACTTGTGACGATTCAGGGTGACGACCTCGCTGATTTCAGGTACGAGACATTTGATGCCGGGAACGAGAAAGCGTATCCCGGCTACGATAGCTCGATTTTTCTTCGCGCTGGGTCCGTCAAGGTGAACTTCGTTGAGGAGCCATTTCGCAAGATCATTGATTTCCTCGTCAAATTCGGAAAAATGCAAGCATTATATAACGCTGCTAGGCAAGCAGCTGTTTCTCGTGCCACCCAAATTCAGCAGAGTCCGAGCAGAATCAAATTTGACGTAATAGTCAAGACACCGATCGTAGTTTTTCCTCGTCTTTTCGTCTCAGACCAACACCAAGGCGATGTCACTACCGCTTACTTGGGTGAGATTTATGCTCAAAACAAGTTCGTCCCACTCGACGATCGTGAAAAATCCGAGATCGCGATGAAGATCTCCGCTGGTATCAGAAACGTGAGGCTTACTTCCGACTTCCACTACTCGGATGGTCGATCCGAAGAGCTCGAGATGATTGACCACGTTGACTTGGGGTTCAACATCACATATGCCGAACACAAAGAAGGGATGAAGCGACCGGATACAGAGGTTGAAGGCTCTCTTTCAGACATTAAGCTCCGCCTTACACAATTCCAACTAAAGTCATTGTTGGAGATCTCCAAGTCTGTTCCCGCCGCTTTCGTTGGCGGGGGGGGTGATTCTGACGAGGAAGCCGCAAAAATGGTGGATGAAGGCACTCTACAACGTGCGAGAGCAGCGCCTGAAATGGAGGAGGATGGCAGCGATGAGAAACTTGTTGATCTATCTCCAGAGCTCAGCTCTCTGCGAGATGCCTGGACAAAACTTGATCTCGTGTTTTGCGCCAGCACTATTGGACTAGAACTCATCATGGCAGAAGAAGACGAGCCAGTGGGCGACCTGGCCAAATCGAGTCTCTCCAAGTTCTCGCTTGACGAGACACGACTGAAGACGAGAGTGCTCTCCGACGGATCTTTGGAGGCTGAACTTCTGATTCAGTCTTTCACAATTCACGACAGTCGGCCAAGAGAGACGAACAAGTTTAAGCGAATCATGACATCTTCCAATAAAGAGGCCCAGCAACTCATGGCCAGCGTCACCATGTCGGGAGGCAAAGAGAGAAGCTTGATTGCTATGGCTACTGTCGATAGTCCGCGAATCATTTTTGCTCTCGACTATTTGTTCGCAATCCAACGATTTATCACCGAGGGCTTCACCGTGGACGATGCCAGTCCAATGGATGATGAAAGCATCGGAGAGAGCATTGATGGGTCTGACAGCAATTCTGTGCAGGCAACTTACACGAATGCCTCTGGTTCAGAAGGGCAGCAGACCCAAATTTCTCGGCAGCGCAGTGGGCAGAACTCGCCGAAGCCCCAAAAACCGGATAATGAATCGACCATGTCGATGGCGTTTCGGATCAATCTCGTGGATGCCCAAGTCATATTAATAGCAAATCCGCCGGCAACGAATTCGGAGGCTATTGTCCTTAACATTCGACAAATGCTGCTATCAAAACAACATGCTCTTACTTTCCAGGTATCCGAAATTGGCATGTATCTGTGCCGTATGGACAAGTTTGAGACATCTCGCCTTCGTATTATTGACGACTTCTCCATTCAACTCAACGTGGACAGTTCTCAAGTTGGTTTAACAAGTATTCACATGGATATCGAGCCACTGATTCTTCGATTATCGCTGCGTGATATTCTTCTCGTGCTCCAAGTCGTAAGCAAAGCAGGAGAGCTCTCTGGCAATGAGATGAAAGATCCACAAGAGACGGCTGCAGAGCACAAGGCAAGGCAGCTTCGTAATGCCGGCTTGAAGTATAAGACTGCCAGCGGGCGTGGTCTTTCAACAATTGCCAAAACGAGAGGCACGAAAACAATTGCTGGAAAATCCATCAAGCCACCTCCCAAACCTGCCGCCGCCGCCGCCGCCGCCGCGCCTCATCACGAGGAATTGTCGGTTACCGTTGAAGGTATTCGCGTTGTCCTAATCGGTGACTTGCACGAGCTGCCCATACTTGACATTGGCATCAAGAATTTCACCGCCACTGCGGAGAATTGGTCGTCGAACCTGAAAGCTGAATCCGCAATCGATATGTACTCGAGCGTTTACAATTTCTCCAAATCAAGCTGGGAACCGCTGCTGGAACCTTGGCAGGTTGGTCTTGGCGTAGCCAAAAACCCGACATCTGGGCTGATATCGGTGGATGTGGCCTCCAAGAAAACTTTTGATATCACCATCACGACAGCTTCAATTGCTTTGGCATCCAAGTCCTTGGCATTTTTGACAACAGAACAAAATGTTCTTGACAAGCCCAGAGGAGTCGAGGCGCCATACCGTATACGAAATTACACTGGATTTGAAGTAATTCTACATTCCAAGAGTGCAAGTGCCGATGAGCCTATTGAATTACGGTTGGAAGATGGTGCTGAGTCGCCGTGGACCTTTGAGCACTGGGAGAAGATGCGCGAGAACCTCTTGACTGAATCCAGCCAAAATGATGTCGGAATTCAACTAGAGGGTAGTGGTTTTGACGTAGTGAAGAACGTCAGGCTCAACAGGGAAGGCGAGTTTCTGTATAGTCTTCGCCCGAAGACCGATAATGTTCTGCACCGCTTATGTGTGGAGGTCAAGCTGGGACCCGACAATGTCAAATACGTGACGCTCCGATCGCCTCTGATGGTGGAGAATGCGACTGAAATCCCCGTGGAGCTTGGTATCTACGACATACAGCAGGGTCATCTGCTGAAGATTGAAAAGATCGCACCAGGTGATTCGAGGCCTGCCCCGGTAGGCGCTGTCTTTGAGAAACGAGCACTGATCCGCCCCGATGGCGGATTTGGATACCAATGGAGCCGAGATCTGATTTGGTGGAGGGACTTGCTGCAGCGGCCAACAAAGAAGTTGGTGTGCAAAGGAGAGAATGGAGATCCCTTTTATTTTCAGGTCAATGCTCGGTTTGACAAATCCAACCCCATGACAAGGTATGTTTTGCGTATACGTAATGCGCAGCCTGATTACACATAAGATGAAAAGTATACGTTTTACTGATTTTTTTTTCGTAATACCAAAACAAAAAAAAAAACTCATACAGAATATATCCATACATGAAGATCAAGTTGTCTGCGCCGGTCACTTTGGAAAACCTCCTCCCATACGATTTCAAATATCGAATCTATGACAAAAACACCAAGAAAGACTGGTCAAACTTCCTGCGCAAAGGTGGAGTGAGTCCTGTTCACGTTGTGGAGCTCTCGCACCTACTCCTTCTCAGCATCGACATGCAGGACACATCATTCAAGCCGAGCGACTTCTCCATCATCAATACCGGTGACACTGAAGACTTCCGCAAGGAGAGGAGAATAGTGGTCAAGGATGATGATGGATTGCCGCTCAACCTCGTATTGCACTACTTCAAGATTCCCGACAGTGGCGGGGCGTTCAAAGTCACCGTGTACAGTCCATACGTGGTATTGAACAAGATTGGGCTTGACCTCCGTATTCGTATGAAGAGTTGGTTGCAGCAGGCCAAACCTGCGGCCGGTCAGTTCCCTCTTGTTGACACGAGCGATCGAGACCGGCCCAAGGCGCTGCCATTCATGTTTTCCTACGGCAATGACGATAATAGAAATCGGGCGCTGCTCAAGGTGGACGAGTCAGAATGGAGCAAACCTCAGAGTTTCGATGCCATTGGTAGCACATCTGAAGTCGTGTTGAATTCAGGCTCGAAGAACAAGGAGATCCACATCGGCATTACGGTAAAATCGGGCGAGGGAAAATACAAAATGACCAAAGTTGTCACTCTGGCTCCTCGATTTGTGCTCAAGAACAAGTTGGATGAAGAGCTGTTGGTCCGGGAGTCGAGCTCTTCTGGCTACATGACTCTTGAGCCTGGAGCGTTGCAGCCCCTGCATTTTATGCAGAAGTCGGCTGTGAAACAGCTGTGTCTCTGCTATTCCGGAGTGGACAACCAATGGACCTCGCCTTTCAATATTGCCGATATTGGAATCACGCACGTCAAGATTGCGAAGGCCGGACAGCGTCAGCGCCTCGTACGTGTGGAGATCCTGCTGGAAGACTCCACCATTTTTCTCCATTTGAGCATGGAAACCAAGAACTGGCCGTATTCGATGCGCAATGAAAGCGACACCGAGTTTACCTTTTACCAGGCCAATCCCAACGTTGACGACGATGGTGGCGAAGACCGTAGTGGCTGGAGGCCGATCCGGTATAGGCTGCCGCCTAGGAGCATCATGCCATATGCATGGGATTTCCCCGCGGCCAAGTTTCGCGAACTGGTCATTGCCACCAACAATAAGGAACGTCACGTCAAACTGGCGGAGATTGGTAACCAAATCCCGATGAAGTTCATGTCTAGCTCGGGACAGCAGAAGATTATTGACATCAACGTCGCTGCCGATGGACCAACACAGACACTGATTCTGAGCAACTTCCGAGCCAGCAAGAGCATCTACAAGCCCAAGGCGCTGAGCAGAACGACCAGCGGCCTCGAAGCATTCGAGGTCAAAGACCAAGACACGGATGCAACGATCCGGGCGCAACTCAGACTGTCTGGCATCGGCATCTCACTGGTCAATGCGCAACTGAAGGAACTGGCATATGTCACGTTCAGAGACGTACAACTTCGGTTCAGCGACTCACCGCTGATCCAGACGGTGTCTCTGGCGGTCAAGTGGATGCAGATCGACAACCAGCTCTACGGTGGCATCTTCCCCATGGTTCTCTACCCGAGTGTGGTGCCCAAGAAGGCGAACGAGGTGGATGCGCACCCGTCACTGCACGCCATGATTAGCCGAGTCAAGGACGATTCCTACGGCGTCACATACATCAAGTACGCGTCGGTGCTCCTGCAACAGATGACGATTGAGCTGGATGAAGATTTTGTGTTTGCCATCTTGGACTTTTCCAACGTTCCGGGCGCGAGCTGGACAGCGGTGGACGAAGAAGGCAAGCTGTGTGACGAGAACTTGGACATTCCCGAGCCGTCTCAAGAGCAAGGCGGCCAGGACATATACTTTGAGGTGTTGAACATTCAGCCGATGCAAATCGACCTCAGCTTCATGCGCACGGAGCGCATCAATGCCGAAGACAAGACGTCGTCACGAAATCCCATCATGTTCTTCCTCAACGTCATGACGATGGCGATTGGAAATGTCAATGATGCGCCGATCCGATTCAACGCCTTGATGCTGGACAATGTCCGAGTGTCGACGCCGGTCCTGGTGCAGAACATGACGAATCACTACAGTCAAGAGGTCATGTATCAGATTCACAAGATCCTGGGCTCGGCCGATTTTTTGGGCAACCCGGTGGGCCTGTTCAACAACATCTCATCGGGCGTCACGGACATCTTCTACGAACCGTACCAGGGCCTCATACTTTCGGACCGACCGGAAGAGTTTGGGATCGGCATCGCCAAGGGCGCGGCTTCATTTGCCAAGAAGACTGTTTTCGGGGTCACGGACAGTCTGTCCAAGTTCACAGGCAGTTTGAGCAAAGGCCTGGCGGCGGCATCGCTGGACAAGCAATTCCAGGACCGGAGGCGGATTACCAAGGCACGAAATCGACCCAAACACGCGCTGTACGGCGTTGCCGCCGGGGCAAACTCGCTGTTCACAAGCGTTGCGTCCGGAGTTGGCGGTCTGGCGCGCAAGCCGCTCGAGGGAGCCGAGCAGGAGGGGGCGCTGGGGTTCTTCAAGGGAGTTGGCAAGGGAGTTCTTGGACTGGCGACGAAGCCGGCGGTGGGTGTTTTGGACATGGCCAGCAATGTCAGCGAGGGCATTCGCAATACCACGACGGTGTTTGACGGACAGGAGCTGGAGCGGACGCGATTTCCGCGGTTCATCCCGCGGGATGGCATCGTGCGTCCATACAGCGCGCGGGAGGCGATGGGACAGTATTGGCTGAAGCAGGTGGACAATGGACGATACTTTGACGAGCAGTACATTGGACATTTGGAGCTGCCAAAAGAAGACATGGTGGTGATGGTGACGTTTGCTCGGATTCTGCTTATTAGGTCGAGGCGTCTGACTAGCGAGTGGGACGTGCCATTGAAGGACGTTCAGACGATTACCAAGGAGCGGACGGGGGTGAGTCTGGTGCTGCGAGAGGGAGCGAATGGGCCGTTTATCCCCGTGGGTGGCGGCAGCGAGCGGGCGTTTTTGTACAAGATGATTGGCGTTGCTGTGGAGGAGTTTAACCGGCGGTTCAGAGGGGGAGAGTGAAATAAGAGGGGGGGGGTAAGACGGGGGAGGAGGGGGAGGAGGAGGAAGCGGAGACGAGGTGTGGTACGATGACCTGCATGGGATTTTGATCTTTACTGCCCATTGCCGACAGGGACGGTTGACCTGTGATGATGGACCATGATGGCCTGTCGATGGAGGGAAGAAAGGAAAAGAAGAATAATTAAAAAATAAAATAAAAAAAATTGTTAGCTCACGAGCATGATTATTTTTCTGAATTTCCTATCTGCCTCGGCTGGTTGTATGCTCGGGGAATAGAGGCATTGGTCAAGGTCTGCGGTCTGTTGTCAATATCGACCATGTCCTTATCGTGCTCATTATGAATGTATGATGATTGATAGCCGTCCACGTCGGATATTGAACGAAAAAAAGACCCCGCCACGCACGTAGACGGGAGGGCGTTTATGTTGGGCCTGGCGGGGACGGATTGGCTGATGGTGGTGTGGCCCGTGAGCCGGTGCCCCACATGCATTCCATGTTGGCCAATGGGGTGGTAGTGGCGGCTGGAGTCTAAAATGGCGCGGCTGGTGGCTGCTCCGAGGGAGATTGGTGACAGATGGAGGAATTGGTATTGCTGATGTCTTGTGATCTATTTCGAGATGGATGTGATGGGCCAAGTTGCGATGGGGGGCTTTTTTTTTTTTTTTTTTTTTTTTTTTTTACTGACCTAGTAGTTGGCACTTGGTAGTGGCATGTAGTGGCAGGTAGTGGCCGTTGGTAGTGGCCGTGGCAGGCATACGAAAGTTCCAACTTCCCACGAGGGGTACGTGACATGCTCTGGTCTCGAGGAAGTACTTAATGCACGATAACAACTGTGTCCACTGTCCAGAGCACCGTCGGTGGCCCAAGACGGCATGTGCGCCGGAATCGATAGACGCCGCATGCAGCGGGCGGGGCCAATCAATTGTCAGTCCCATGCATGATGGGGAGACATGGATGGCTGGGTTTCCCGTGCCGCGGCTGGACTCCACTTTGTTTAATGTTCCTCTGGTTTTTTTTTTTTCCTTTTTTTTTTTTTTTTTTTTTTTTG